>SCDZ01000831.1:0-108229 GCA_004143845.1 Drosophila lacertosa | reverse complement strand
TTTTCTTTAGGCTTTTAGCAAGTAATATCATTTGTAATTTATCTTTGAATAACTCGAGTTGACACTCGTTAAGTCAACCGTTTCAAATAAATAAATAAATAAATAAAACTTCAACCAAACAAAGTCGAACAGTTAGTCAGCGCTGGCCAAGACTAGGAAGAAGAAGAGACTGATATACATAAACTGAACTATTCTCAAACTAAACATACTTAAAGTAAATTCATATACCAAATTTGGTGCCACTCGCGTCTTTACTCTTTGAGATTTGCCGAAAAAACCTGTTCAACAAATCGATACTTATCGAAAATAAGAAAATTTGATTGATGATTATTGGGTTATAAATTAATTTATCTCTAGTACACATACTCAACAAGCAAACTCCAGATTTGAAACTCTCATATATGCCAAAAAACACGAGCTGAGTATATCGATTCTTATCGATAAATTGAAAAATAGTCATGTTGTCGACAATTTCGATAGTATTTTAATTGCGTAAGGTAATCGCATAAATATCAAACAAATTAAAGTCTACAAATCTCTTGAATATGCCCAAAACACGAGCTAAATATATCGATATTTATCGATTAATAGAAAGTGTTGTATACAATATGCGATTTGTAAACGCGAACTTCAAACGCAAAGTCTCTGTCTGTACCTCTCAAAAATTTACAAAAGAGAAGATTTGAGTAAACGATAGCTATCGATAATAGGCAAATGGTTTAGTTTATGAATAAACTTGCGAAATGGATGGACAATATTAAAAATCCGCTTCTGGTAATAAATCTTAGCCTTGTTTAATTTCCTTTAATCAATAAGCCTTTAAAATATTTGATTATCAATTTTTTAATAATTAATGTTTAGGAAAACAAAGAAAACTAGACCCAAAAGTTCTTTAAATGTGTTTAAGCTTCTCTTTTTGGGTTAACTTTTCTCATGGTTTATTGTGCAAACACACCAAACACACACACACACACACAAATAAGTATTCGTTGTAAACAATTAGCAAAAGTAAATAAAAAGCGTGTGAAACAAAAATATTGCCACAAAGTCAAAAAAAAAGGGCTTTGCATGACGAACGGGGACAGTTGAAAGATGGGATTGAGAATGAGAATGAGGATGAGGATGAGCGTGTGAAGGGAGCGCACTGCGATTACCGATTTCGTATTCCGTTATTCCGGACTCCCATTTGCACTTTTGCATGTGCCAGTCAAAAACGAAAGCCAAACCAACAACAACAACAATTTGACTGAGTTCGACGGGGAAAGAGAACGTAAAAAGTAAAAACAAAGGAACAATGCAAAAGGCCACACAGACACAAATACAGAAAACACACACACACACCGACGGGCACAGAGGTGAGCATATAAAAATTGACAGCAATTTACAGTTGTTAATTGTTGTTATTGCACCGAAAGTGACAGCGAATGTCACTTGCCATTTCACTCGTTGCGCTCTCCCTCTCTTTCTGCCTCTCACTCCCCCTGTCTCTCTCTCTCTCTCTCTTTCTCCCTCTCTTTTCGCTCATCTCATTTATGATTTAGTTCTTTGCTAGTGCAAACAAATAACTTATTCAAAGCCAAAGCGCAACCAAAATATGTGGCTATAGATTTTGGGTTTTAAAGGTATAAACGACTAACGAATACCCTTTAAAAAACGTTATCTACTTAAGCATTAAACAGAGGTAAAAACTTTGTCTAAACAATAATCGTAAACTAACTTAGCTTGGAAAGTTACCCAAAGAAGTGCGAAAATTTAAATAATCTATTTATTTATTTCATTAGTTAGCTATTTAATTAATCTAAAAACATTGGGCATTTTTTTTAGAATATTTAAAAACTAACACATATTTTTATAAATTAAAATTAATTAAAAAAGTAAAAAAATATGTTTATTTTATTTTACTTTAAATAGCTTCAAATTTCTTTAAAGCCTCACAAAACAATCTTAATTCTTGGCAAATAGAGATATCGTTGAAAACTCCTTGCATACATATTTAAAGAACTT
Source organism: Drosophila lacertosa (assembly GCA_004143845.1). NCBI lineage: Eukaryota > Metazoa > Arthropoda > Insecta > Diptera > Drosophilidae > Drosophila > Drosophila lacertosa. The sequence goes on along the minus strand of SCDZ01000831.1, from coordinate 106,225 downwards.
ACAGGTTATCTAAATTGTATATTTGACTGTTTCACATAAATAATTGAATCTGTATGCAACATAATAAAGTGACATAAACTAAAAATTTAAGTAAAGGAAATAAAAGCTATTGAAACTTTAATGTTATATAAAGACTATGTAATTGTTTTAAAAATGTAAATTTATATAACAATTTTCCAAAGATCTCGACTAGGTCACATTTAGTTTTTTTCCTTGCCCTTCTTTACGGGGTATACCCAAAAAAAAAGTAGTGAAAGTATTAAAAACAACGCATTAATTTGCATTATATGTTTAATTTCTTTTACTTCATTTTTTTTTTTACCTAGTGGCCATTTGCCACATGCCGCATGCCCCCTTCCCCCCTCTTTTCACCTGCCCCAACCGCAACTTTGCCACATTCGTGACTTTTGACTGCTGCATTCGCATCTTCAATTTGTGTTCCCCCATTTTTGCCACGCCCCCCGCCCCAGCCCCAGCCCCCTGCTGGCCTTGTCCAAGGTTAAAGCTGGAGAACGTGTCACGTGACTTATTCAAATTAGCAATTTTATGTTTGCACTTTTCCTTATTTCCTTTTTTTTTTTTATTTTTTTTGGGTTTTATTTCGTTTCATATGTGTTTTTCCTGTTTTTGCTTTATTTATTATACCCTAGTTGAGGGTGCTTAGGGAATGTTGTTGAGTTGTGTGTGGCTGACAGCACATGTGAATATATATAAATATATATGTACATATATATATACATATATCCCCGATCAGTGGCAACAGTTTCTATTGAATGTTATTCAAACTGCAAAAATATTTTACTATTAAAATAAAATATATATATGACATATATGCGATTATAAAGAGCATTGATTTGAAGTATGAATAATAATAAATAAAATAAAAATATAAATATATTTTTTTTAAGAGTTAAATCTTATTTTTTACTATACTCATATTTATATTATTATATATTTATTAAAAAATCATTTTTTTTTATTTTTAAAAAGCACAAATAAAACTTTTACAATAATATCTTTAAAACTGAAAATATTTGTACTATTGTTTATTTATGTTTGTATGTCAAAATGTTTATGTGGTATATACATGAAAATTTATATGAGCTCATATAACAATTATATATAAAAAATTGAAAAAATATTGTATTCAATTTTGTGATATCCGAATTATTATTTGCACAACAAGAATTTAATTTGAAATAAATGTTTTCATTTCGCTTCTAAATAGTTAGTTTAGCTACTTAATAATATTATCAAATGCTCTAAAAACACATAATAAAGTGAGCAAAAAGTTAAAAGCATATGCTGAATATATATCCTATATAAACATATATGTATGTATCTACATATATTTAATTTTTTTAGGATTTTTTTTGTTAGGGTATTTAATCTTCTTACTTGATTTGCTTGCTTTTTTTTTTTTGGTTTTGCATGCTGTCAGCTTATATTAGGCGAGAGTCTCTCCCTCTTTCTCTCTCTCTCTCCCCTTGTTGTTGTTGTTGTCGCACACACATAAATTCAACAGCAACACCCAAAAAAAAAAACAAAAAAAAATGTTACCAATTTCGTTTGGGGGGAAAGCCAACTTAAGGTCAGAGCCAAAAAGATATCACACTCGTTACTTTACTCTAAATGTGTGTTAGGTGTATGAGTGTGTGTGTGTCTGTGTGTGTGTGTGTGTGGGTAGCAGCATGTTGAATCTGTTAATAAGAGCCACGCGCCCATTAAGTTGACTGTGGCTTGTCCAACCCTCTGTTTCCATTCCTGGCTACTGTTTATTTAGCTCCTGTAACACACACACACACGCACACTCGCTGCCATTTGGCATTGAATGAAACTTTTGCCTGAGGCGCCTACACGTTCTCTGTCTCTTTCCCTCCCCCTCTGCCCCTTCTGCCCATAAAGAGTTTAAACGCACTTAAAGTTGAGAGTACAGGGTAGACATATGTAGGTCAGCCTGTGAGTTTGGCCAAAATGTCTGGGCTTCAGGCGCAGCTAATTAGCCAAAACTAAGACCCAAACAGAGCGAGAGAATCCGAGAGCAAAATATGGGGATTTAGAGTAGGGGCATTCCGAGATAGGCGTCATAAATATGGTGTTGCTTGCGGATGTGGCCAAAGTTGTTGTTGGCTGATTGCCCATTAAGACTTTGCCCACTTAAAGTTCACATTTGCTGTTCCTTCTGTGATTTTAAGCCATAACATTTTTGCTGTCAGGCCAACATTCAACATTCTGTTGCACATTCCACTGGGCAAAACATAAACATTATTCACTTGTCTTTATCATTATTATTATTAGTTTCTATAAATAATTCAACAAACATATTTTACATGGCGACCGAGCAGGGACTTCAAAAGTTTTAATATAAACATAAAATAAAATGTCATATGTTGGAATTTAACGAATGTTTTTATGTTGATAAAGTTTATACACAAAATAAAAAAAAAGACTTTAAATCGCTTTCACAATGAATTCAGCTTTAAAAAAGGATAATATTAGTTTTAAAATGTCTTTATTTATATTAATATTTTGTTTTCTCTTTAGTGGCACCCGAGCAGGGACTCTAGTGTAAGAAATCAATTGAAAAAAGATATTTTTTAAATCAAAAGTTATTTTTTAACAATTAAAATATTAATGCGTGCATTAAATATAAAAAGGATTAAAAGTAATGTTAGTGAAAGAAGCTAAATGATAAATAATAATAATAATAATTAATTGAACTTTAGCATGCTTAAAAAGGAAATAAACCCTTGGTCACTATTTACAAACTGTTAGTTAACAATAATCGTTAACAGCATGTTAACATAATGAGTGCATAACATATTCTTAAATGTTAGGCAACTCTTTTGAGCCTAAACTTTATTGTGCTTACTTTAATTGAAATTCTTTCTGTTAACATTAAATATGTCAGTCTATACAAACTTGAAATCTTTTATTTGAGTATCAGTTTCGGGCCACAATAAAAATCAGTTTTGACCCACTCACATTTGACTTGTAAAACGATACCCTGTTATATATTTTTCTGTTGCTTTGCTTTTGTTTTTGGAGTCAAATCCCAGAACGAAATCAAAATTTAATTTATGGTCAAGGGTCGCGAATGGCGAATGGACTTTGGACTTTGGACTTTGGACTTTGGACTCTGTCCTTGTTCCCTGTGGCTGTCACAGTGCGGGTTAAATATTTAGACGCGCCTGTTTTGCTGCCAGTTTTCATTGTTGATGTTGATGTTGTTGTTGATGTGACACAAAATATTACAAAAACCATACATCAGGGCTGTCAAATGACAAACCCACTCACCCACACACGTTTACCTACACACACACACACACACGAACTTCCCGTGCTTGTTTCCAACAGATACAAGAACAAACACACATAGATGGATAGATAGATAGTCGCATATGTCCATGTGCCTGTCAAAAGGCAAAGCGCCAGGATGATGACATCGAGACAAGCATGTGTCCTGGACATGACCACACTAAATACACACACACACACACACACACACACACATGCTCGCACACACACTCATACACACAGACTCTGCCCAATTGAACAAAATTGCACAGATTATGGGCTCGATGGCAACGGCAGTAAAAAGTTGCAGCAAACGCAAGTTAAAATGCTCGACTATGCAGTTACCCTATACACAATAGAAACATATAAATTTAAGCTATAATATATGACATATATTATAAAATACCTAAAGTAATATATAACATATTCATTCTTTTGATAATATCATCATTATTACAAAGATGTTTTTATATATTATATATTTATATATAAATATAAATAACACAAAAAAAAACTATCTAATTTATTGCATTTTAAATAAACCAAATTAAAAAAATTAAATTATAGTCCAATTAAAGGCAAATTTGAAATGTAATATAAAAATAAATGAATAATATAAAAGAATATTTGATAAAATTCTTTATATTTATTTCTTAATGTATTTTTTATTATCTAAATGTATAAAAAAAATTATTAAAATATACAAAATAACTTTAAATATGTATGAAGACCAATAAAAAAAAATTTAAAAATATGTTTAGCTTAAACATATTTATTAAATAAAAATAAATTCAATAAAATTTTAATGTTTGCAAAAGTTTGATATTGCAAAAAAATTCAAAAAAATATATTAAACTAATAATAAATACATATATTTTTTATAAATGGCTTATAAAAGTATAATAAGTTCACCTTAAAACCTAAAATACCAAATTTTAACTAACCCTTATAGATATTTAAATGAATGACGTTTATTGTTTAGGACTTTGCAAATTTATTCTAAGTAAAACATTAATATTTTACTATTATATATTATTAAAGAATATAATAGCTTCTAATATGAAAAGCGAAATAGAGAAAAATTACTTTGAACTGTTTTTATATATATACTAAAATCAATCAGTTGGGCTTTCATATATATTGTCAACTTTTGACGCTTTTAGCCATCCTTTTACCTAAAACATTTCATAATATATATATATATATATAAATATACGTTTTGGCCACGCTTTTATGACAAGCAGGGTGTAGAAAATAAATAAAATTCTTAAAGGATATAAACGATATTTGTTGCTGTTGCCGTGCGACATGTGTGACTAACAGCTCAACTGTAAATGTAACTGTTTTTATCTTTCTTTCGTTCTTTCGTTGGCCAAAGCAAAGTACTTTGGCCAAGTACTCGGCCCAAAATCCAAATTTAGCTGCTATTCGTTGTTATTATACGCATCTGTAGGCAACGTTGTGTGTGTGTGTGTGTGTGTGTTGGACAAAAATCTCCTTCTAACTGACCATAAACAAGCAAATGCAAAATGTTATGGAACACAACAAAAAAAAAGAAGCAGAATTTAGATAGAAGAGCTTCGTATCTTTCGGATACACGCATGGATACACGTCTGTGTCCATTCAAGTGTGTGTGTGTGTGTGTGTGTGTGTGTTAGCCTGGCTGACAGCATAAAATTCCATTTTTGGTTGTCTATTGCCCAAGCCGCCAGCAGCAACAGCAGTCGCATCAGAAAGTCCTCAATTGTTGATGCTGTGTTTTGTTTATTTTCTTTCTATTTTTTTTTTTTTTTTTTGTTTATCCATCAGTAAAATTTGTTGCATATTTTATGGATAAGTTTGCATTTTGCGTGTTGCGGCATTAAAAATGCACAAAGCATTAAGAACAAAATCTGTCTAAACAAAATCAAAAACATAAACCTATGAGTAGTTTACGATTTTGGCAGTGGCCTCGAAAAAAAAACAAAACAAAAGATTCTAAGCAGCAAATACTATAAATTGAAAATAAGGTAGAAAAATGCCAAAACAAAAGGAGTAAACATTTTTATTAGAAAAGCTGCAGAGTATTATTTAAAGCTAAAGATTTACGATTAGCTGACAATCATAACGAGTAGAATAGAAATAAGTGACGAGAAATTGTTGAGAATTGGAAGAGTGAAAGTTTTTGAAAGGAATGTGTTCAAAATAGAAGCTAACAAATTGATGGGATTGAGAGTAAGCTGATTATTTTAACTCGAATAGCGAGTAACAACTAACGAGTATTTTATTTAATTAGGTTACCCAGGAAGTTATTTAGAAAAGCTTTCAAAGAATTCAAAAATACAAAGCTTAGCGAAAAACGAGTTGATCAAAAAGAAACGAGTAAAAAGTATAAAAGTAACGAATAAGTTGTAAAGTAACGAGTAACAATTAACGAGTGTTCAATTTAATTAAGTAAGAGCCACTTAAAGTAAATTTTAAAGAAAGATTTAATCAGGCAGACAACAATATCAGCAAATAAGTTTTAAACTAACGAGTAGAAAGTAACGAGTGTTTTTTTGCCAACACACAAACATCATTCATAAACACAAAAGTGAATGCAAACTGGCAATCAAAGTCACCTCTTATTGTCAGTTATAAGAATAGAGAATCCCACTGTCATTTAAAAAGTGCCAAATTAAACTGGCTATTGTTGAGTTTGAGCCTTTTTGCTTTTAATAAACGAGGGATGAGCCTTCGTCAAAGGCAAAGGCAACGTTTAAAGCAACGCATCAGTCAGAGAAAATGTATATGTAAATGAAATTGAAATGAAACTGGACCACAAAGTAGAAGCCTGGCTTCGACTGGTCATGAGAATAAAAAAAAAAAACTATAAAATATGCAAACGGTAAAAAAAAAAGAAACGTTAAAACTAAATACAATTTCAAGGCTCTTTTGCATTAGCCAAATGCAGAAGTTGGCCAGCAAAAGCAAAGCTTGGCTGAAAATGGTACCTCGAACGCTTTTTAAGTGATGAAACTCAGCCATGGGGAGTACATGACGGTCAGATACACTGCTTATACATAGTTTAATTTGGTAAAATATAGTTTTAAAAAAATTGAAATTAATGTTTAAATTTAAAGCTTTAAAAAGTCACTTTTACATGGATATAATTGATTTTCTGTGTAATTATTAAAACTCTAATTACCTTATTGTATAGAAGTGTAGGAAATTTCCTTGTACGCAATTTAAGCTATAAAATCTTAAAATATTTAAAATATGTATATAAAAAATGTATAATAATAATAATAATAATAAGAAAGAAAAGTAAAAGAATTTAATACTCAAAAAAATAATACTAATAATAAATTAAAAATAAAAATTATGTTATATATTATATATAAAAAATAATATAATAATATAATAATATAATAATATAATAATATAATAATATAATAATATAATAATATAATAATATAATAATATAATAATATGATAATAATAATAATAATAATAATAATATATAATAATAATAATATAATAATAATATATATAAACACAAAAGAAAGTTCTATTAATGTATAATAATAAAGTAGTGCAACATAAACCAAATATGCTCTTTATAAGCCTAACTCGCAGTGTGCCAAAGCGCAGCTGTTGGCTAAAACGAACAAGACACGTTGACAGAGTGGCCAACCAGAATGTTTGCTATCTCACTCTAAAACGCGACCTCTCTCTCTCTCTCTATATATATATATATATATATAGTATATAGTATATATATTATTATGATATCTGTGTGCGCGACGGATTTGCTGCCTTGTTTTCATTTACGTTTTCTTATCTTTACATTTTTTTTTTTTTTTTTGCCTTTACTGTGTGTGGATTTGGTTAGTGCCACGCCCTCTGACCCCCCCGCCCAGTTGGGCCGCCTCTTCGAAAGTTGCCCGCATTCGTTACTCGTTTTGAGCATTTTTCATATTTTATATTGTTTAAACTTTTGATTAAGGGTTTTCGACAGAGGCTTCCCGAGTTTTCTTCTTCTTCTTCTTATTCTGCTTTTTGCCTCTGCATTTATTATTTATGCAAATTTCTGTTACTGTTCTCATTCGCCGCTTTATATAATTTTTTTTTTGTTTTTTTTTTGTGCGACTTGGTTCCCTTTTTGAATGCGTTGAGCTGCACAAAACCGCAACCAGAAAAAAAAGAAAAAAATAAAAAAAAAACATGAAAAATGTTGCAAAAGTTTTTATACGAAATTGCAAATACCCTAAAGAAAATGTTTTTTTTGGGAATTGGTCTAACGATGTTAATCCGGAAAGGCAGATGGAATTGTTTACTAAGGGATATGAGATTAACTTAAGTTAAGTTTAATGAATCGATAACATTTTGAATTGATATATCGATTATTTCATGTTTCTTTCAATTCGTATAAATAATGTTTAAAGTTCACTTTTATTTAGTTTTAGAACATCAAGATGAGAGTTTGGTTTTATATAAGTAGATACTTGAATTACTTTCAGATTAATTAATTCATCATTAGCAAACATTTTTAACATATTTAAATATATTCTCATATTCTACAACTTTCTAAATAATTATTAAGGATTTTCTGAACCCCTGATAATTAAAGAGATAATTTATTTACACAACTAAACAAAGCAAGTGATTCAGATTTTCTTTACTCATATATTTTAATCAGCAAAAACAAATCCTAACTTTCATATAAATAAAACTTAATATTTTGTTGAGGTATACCAAAATCCTTATATCTAGAGATATTGAGAGCTTTATAAAATCCAATCTGGAACCTGATTTAAAAATATTTAAATACAATTTTAGTTGTTTTTGCTTTACTTGCGTTAATTTTTACTTTGGCACCTACAAAGTTGTTTTTAGAGATTTGCATAAGATCGATATGTTTATTTGACAAAGTATCATTAAAAAAAACTGTAAATTAAATTTTTGCTGTTTTGCTTATTGATAGGAAGAAACGATGTATTTTTTCAAAGGATCTTATTAAGAGTATTGCAAATAATTTAAAAAAATTAAGTTTTTTTATAAGCATAAGAAAAATAATATAATTGGGTTTAATGGGATGAACAAAGTTTTCACACAAAAGTTATGATTAAATTAAAATGCCCATTTGTTAGGGTATTTAAAATGTAGGAGCTGCTAACAAACGATGAACATGCTGGCCAAAAGAGACAGAGAGGGAGAGAGTGATAGAGTGGGAGGGATAGAGAGAGAGAGGGAGAGAGAAAGAGCGACAAACAAACAAATAAATGACAAACATGGCATAAAAGGACTTTCTACGCATGGCCATGAGGGCGAGCATAAGGAAAGGACTTGGGGGGTATAAAGGGGCATGGGGAGGATTCTACTGTTACGAGGCCATGTTGATTTTGAGGTTATTATCATTTTAATAATAACCGAAAACAAAAACCACACACACTTATACACACACAACCCTCTCCCAAAGGCATTTTTGGGGGTTTTTTAATTAGAAACTTTTACGAATAGAAATATGAAATATATGTATATGTACATTTAGTTGGGCATGTCCCTGTTTGTGTCCTGTGAATGGCTTTGGCATTTTCTAGCTCTTAAATTACCAACTATAAAATTGGAAAATGTTTAGAGACACACGACTCGCATTTTATGCAACGTAATTGTTATTTTATTTGACACAAGCAAAACGCAATCAAATGGACAAATGCTAAAACAAAGACTCTTCACACACAACTCCTTCTTGGTGGTCACGTTCCGTTATTTGTCTGTGGCTTTTCAAAATTGTGTCAGTGTTAGATATGAAAATAAATACGATTTACAAAAGTTAGCCAAAAAAAAATACAGGTAAAGCTTGCTCTTTCATTTATTTGCCAAAGCAATTTGAGTCAAAATGAGTTTTGGTTACACTTGGTATTTTTTTACATTTTTTTTGCATAGCTAAGCGAATTTGAGTCAAACGTGGAAACAAAGGACTATTTGCACAGGTGTTTGATTATCTTTTGTTGCTGCTTTTCAATTCGATTGAAGTGTAACGTATAACGAAAGTTTAACTCGTTACTTTTAAGGGGAAACGAGTGAGAAGTAACGAGGCATTCGCTGATCTTGACTATTGCACTTTTTAAACTCGTTGCTTATATTTACTTAAATTATTATTCTAACCAGATAAATAGCAGAGATTGCTTCAAGTAATAAGTAACGAGTAGTTTTGCTCAAAATAACATTTTAAAAAGTAACGAGTGCGCTTTTAAATGATGCTACATGAATGCATTAACAATTAGTACGTCTAGCGAGTAAATTGTAAAAGAAGCTTATCAATATATAAATTCAAGAGATTAAAAAACAACAAGTAAGTCACAACAAGAAAAGCAACGAATTTAATGTGAATTAAATAATTAATTAATTTAAATTCAGCCGCAAGAAAGCCAATTAAAACTCTGCATAAACGATTAAATATAATTTTTCACTCGTTGCTTACAAAAAGTAACGAGTAAATTAAAAGACATATTTAAAGTTGTAGGCTTTATAGATTCTGTGCCTGCTTAAATATATTTAATGCATAAAATGTATTCCTATTAACAATTTAAAGTTAACTTTGCTAAGTAACGAGTAACTTTAATAACGAGTTAGTTGGTTGCAAGTAAATTGAGACCAAAACAAAACTCAAATCATTTTAGTTTCTGTGCCTGCCTTAATATATTTAAGTTCTAAAATATATTTAATAATTTAAAGTTAATTTTGCTAAGTAACGAGTAACTTAAATAACGAGTTTGTTAGTTGCAAATAAATTGAAGCCACATCAAAACTCGAACTTTTTTAGTTTCCGTACCAGCTTAAATATATTTACCTTCTAAACTGTGTTTCTATTAACATTTTAAAGTTCATTTTAGTTAGTTGCAAATAAGTTGAGGCCAAATCTAAACTCGTTATGCATGCAAATGTAACGAGTGATGGCTTGTTAGCACGTCTTGAAGCTAATTTCTTGAACTTTGGCGCCAAAGTTGTTGCTGCCAATAAACTATTCATAGATATTGATATTTGGTCTGGTGTTGGCAAATTGGCTGGCAAGGTAAGAGACTCCACATGAATGGTAATTACACCGACATTATCATTACTTGCCACATGCAACTTACACATGTATATATATATATATATATACATATACATATATATATACATATATATATATATATATGTATATATACCTGACTATCTCGAGTTCCCTATAGAATTGTGCACGTGTTCTTGGCGAGAGTTTATAATTGCATTTGATTGATGGCATTATGCATGTGCCCAATAGGGGGATGGATTGCCAGACAGATATCCATCGGAAAAGTTGCGTCCATAAGTCATTTGAGGCATTGAGCCAATGAGCCCGGGGCCAATCAATCGAGTCCAGCCAATGCCATTAAACAGATTAATTAATTGTGATAAAAAAAGGAAATATATATATATATATATATATATATATATATATATAAAGTAGGGTAGGAAGTAAAAAGTCAATTGTGCTAAGTCGCATCTTAAATACTCTAGAACATTTTTTGAGATATTAAAGAATGTAGGGAGGGGAAAATTTATTCTTATAATTTTTAATATTTGTAAAAAAATTTTATATTTATTCTTTATATAAATATATGAAAAGGAAGCTATAAAAATAAAAAATAACGTGGAAAATAATTTAAATTGTATTATTTGTAATTTTTGGCTGTGATAAAAAAACATTCTTGACTTATCTTTAAGAATTTTTCATTAATATTATTATTACTATTATTATATACAGAGCACACTTAATGCCCTAGCTTAAATACCTTTCCTTTGGCAAGAGTATAAAAAAAAATAAACTCTACAAAGCGAAACAAAAAAAAAGTTAAGAAATTGATATGCTGCGGTCCAAGTCCCCAATGAAAATGGATCGGAAAATGAGGGGAAAATGAAGCCAAAAGCCGTAACAATTAGCAGCTCGCTTTAGATGAGATAAAAGTTGCGTATCACATAACTAAAAAGAATGGAAATAAAAAAAGCAGCAAACGCAGCTTGCTTTATTTTTAGTTGTGCTAAAAGCTTTTTCTAATTTACCAATATTATATATAAATATATATATATATATATAGTATAAATAGTTGTGCGGATGTTACATTTAATTATGACAATTGACATTTAACACGCAACTAAGCCAACATTTGATATGATGCCCACTGTCAAATACAAAAGCATTTCCGCTTCTAATATTTACTTCCGTTCATTGTCATTTCCTAGCCCAAGTCCAAAGTATCGAGCTTAAATACTTTCTTGGTTTGGGGCTCATTAGCTGGCTGGCTGTGCCTGAGTTCTGGCCTCTCTCTATAAATAGTTTCAGCGTGGGTATGGGGGAAACTTGTCTTTATTCTTCTATGGAATTCGCATACGTTGAGCCAAAAGCATGCAAAAGTAAATATTACAAAGTGCTGCGAAAATTCAGCTGAATACTTGTGTGTACTTTATATATACACATATATACATAAATATATATATATGTAGCTAAAGAAAGCAAACTCACTCAGCTAAATATAAACGGACTCTCGTGGCTGAGTGCCTTAAAGCTTAAAGGGGGAACAATATACAATATGAAGGAAGATGAGCAACTAGTCGTGAGTTGACAGAATTGTGTAAAATGTGAGCTCAACTAGTTGCGCAAATTACGTGAGTTGACAAAAGAAAAAGCAAAACCCATAAATAATGTAACGAGTGCAATTATGAATGAGGTATTTGAAAGAAAAGCATTCAACACAAATGTGATTAGAGTAAATTGCTAGTTAGAAACTTAAGTTAGTTGCGAGGGCTAAAAACAAGTAACGAGTAATGAGTAAAGTAACGAGTAGGAAAAACATTTAGGATTAAACAAAGCTGAGCTAAGCTGAAGTAAGGTACTAAACAAAATAAGAAAAAGCAAACTATAAGATCTACTCTTTGATATTATATAGAAAGGGTAACAAAGTAACGAGTATGTAGTAAATGCAACGAATAAAGTAAAGAAATAAAGAAAAAGCAAACAAGTCCCATAAAGAACAATATTGATTAAGATAAAGTAACTAAAAACTGAAGCTTAAGGTTGAGTAAAGTAAAGACAGAGTAAAAGTAACAAGTTTGTTTTTTAACGAGAGTTGAGTAAAGTAAAGAAAGAGTAAAAGTAACGAGTAACTAGAGAATTTAAACGAGAGTTGAGTAAAGTAAAGAAAGGGTAAAAGTAACGAGTAACGAGTGAATTTAAACGAGAGTTTAACTAAACAATAGTACGTAGCTATAGGTTTAGATAAGTTGTTAGTAAGTAAAGAGTTGAGCCGATTTTTGTATATAGTAAGGAGAAAATTTAAAGACTTAAAAGAACTGAAATTAGAGAGAATACTTCAATCAAATCAAAGAGTTAATATAAAAATATTGCACTTAGATAGACTTCAGCTGAGTTATTAATAATAAATGTAGAAACCACAACAACGAGTTAAAAAAAAAGTAACGAGTGCAAAGTAACGAGTAGAGTTTTAAGTACTTATATATTTATTCAGACCAAAAGCAGCGAGACAAATGAGAGTCTAATAAACCCGTTTAGCCTAAATGCAGTGGATTCATTAGCAATTTTCGCCGAGCTAGCTATTAATAGTAACGAGTAAACTTTAAACTAGTGTTGTATAAGCCGCTTAATGACAAACATGTCTGTTTGTGTGCCTATTAGGCGGCAAAGCTGTAACCTTTTATACACACAAACACAGAGAGAAAGAAAAGCTCTCGGCCTATGACACTCGTAATCCTGTACGATAGTGCGAAACAACAACAACAACAATAAGGGACTGTGACCCTTGACCTCCTTGCTGAACCCAGGCCAGTCATGCTTAAACCCACTTAGACGCTGTAATCGCTGACGAGTATAGAGAAAAAAAAAAGGACGAAGGACAACAGTCGCAGTCAATCTGAAAAGCTTGAAAATTAATTGCCTAAACAAGTCTTGTAGCTCTTCCTTTTTCTCTCTCTCTCTCTCTGTCTCGCCTCAAAACAAAAGCCACATAAGTAGTTGGCACATATAAATAGATTTGCATACTCATTCGTCAGTTTATAATATATAATATATATATATATATATATATATATGTGTGTGTGTGTGTGTCTCTGTGTGTTGGGACAGGGACTGATGACAGGACGACGCGCGCCGACTTTCTTGTTGGCAGGCCAAAGACTTTAAAGGATAATGACATCAAAATGCGCATAACAAATTCGTTTCAAAATCCTTTTTGAAGTCACTTAGCATAAACATACCACACACACTCACACACACACACCCCTTGAGAACTCACGCTGTGCCAATCCCCAATAGACACCCTGTAATTCCCGACAGTCAGTTAGACCCTTTTTTAATGCCCATTTAAGCACTTAGAAGAAGTTTATTCGGTTTGTACATTCGCAAAAATCCAATTATGATCGCCTCCATAAAAGCTAGAGACTTTTAATTTTGTATATAAGCTACTTAATACCCTTGCTGGATAATGTATAAAGATTCTTAAGCTACGCCCACTGGGGGCGTGGCAAAACGCTTGAATCTATATATATACCTAATTTTTTAAGCTAAACACATAAATTTTTTTAGTTTTCAAGAAACTTTTGACTATGCTCATTAAGATGTTATCTGTATATTTTTCTAATATTTAATAAAGATTTTTAAAATCTTTAAATCTTATTTTCTTCTATTTCACAAATAATACTCTTTTAGTACTAGCTACAAGTAGGGAACTGTTGATTACGCCCGATTACGATACGATTGCAACTTTTCTAACTTGTCCAATCTAACTTTCTGACGCACACACTCAAACTCACACATACACACACATACTCGAACACACTCTCTGCCAATTGGCATGCAACATGTTTGAAAAAAAAAAAAACTATATAAAAAACAGGCATAAAATATTGGCACAGATTGCGACACAGCCGCCAAAGAAAATGTCCTTGCACTCGCTGGCGGCATTTTTTTTCCTTCTGACACTGACGTTTATCAACACTGATTGTGACAGAAATGCGATGCAAAAAAAAAAATGGGGATTTTGTTTAGTAAGCTTTAAGAATTCAGGCATATAAAAAGCAGACTAGTTTTGAAGCTTTTTATATAAAGAAATAAAAGCAAACAGAACTACAAAAGCAACAAGAATTTTATAAAAATTACAACATTTAAATCGAGATAAGTTTTTAATAAAATAAAAGTTTCTTTGAGAGCTTTTGTTGCTCAGCAAATTTAAAGCTTTAAGCATTTGATTTGTTTTTTTTTTTCGACAAGATTTTAAAACATTTAAAGCTCCTTTAATCTGCTTTTTAACAGCGCTCTGCTTAAAAGCTTCTGTTGATTCTCGAAAAAGCAGCTTTAAACTTTAAGTTGAAGTTTAAGTAAAGCTTTTAATAAACAAAATCTCATTTGATCTCTTCTTTAATAAGTTTTTTCGTTTAGAGCTTCTGTTCATTTTCTATTTCAGTCTTAAATTGTTTTTCTCTCACTTTCGCTTGCTTCAGCTAATGTTTGACTAATAATCACAAGTTGCCACCAGTTGACACCGCGTTGCATGCAACAAACTTCAGTCTTAGCGTCTTCGTTTTCAACTCCTTCGAGAACTTCCGTTCAACTTGTTTTGGGCTCATTGTGCGCTGTCTTTTTCCGTGTTGCGGGAGACACAAAGGAAAAATACTTGCGGCAAAGCTCGTAAGTCGCAAACAGAGAACAAATAAGAGGCCAGCAAACCACAGTTAAGATATTTCCAGTGGGTTGCCAACGACTGCTGAATACTCTGTTTGCGGTGTCAAAATATTTTAAATGGTTTAAAAGTTTTCTTTTTGAATTAATTAAAGTTTTACTTTTGATCTTGTTTTAGTTAGGTTTAAAAAACAAACAATTTATATCATCTATATACCCATTTTATTACTTTCTGCATAGAGTATTTAAAGCTGAAAACTTGAAAGAAATTTGTGGTTCAATTTGGTTCGTTTCGCCTCGTTTTGGTTTTTGGTTTTGGTTCGTTGCGATGCGTTTGCGGTTCAGTTTTGTATTCGGCTCGGTTCTTTTGGTTTATTTTGCTTGCAGTTTCCTGACTGCAAGTGTTTCTGTGGTTGAGCCCACACATGAGGCACAGGCCAATCTCTTTTATGCCGGCAATAGTAAAGCCTCTGGCTGTTCATCCACAGACCCGTTCACTCCTTTTTAGCCAATCTTTAGAGTATATGCAGTTTGTCCGTTCACTTGATTGCAATTATAATCGTTACTATAAAAGCTAGCGACTTCAAAACTTAAACATATACTCATTTATACCCTCGTCATATAGTGTTAAAATATTTTTTTGATACACCCAATAGAGGCTTGAGAAATCGCTTAAAACTACACAAATTCCTTAAATAATTTTAACTGAATGAAGATATTATTCTAAGACTTATACATTCCGATTTTAATTATGCTTTGTAAAAAGGTTTTTAAATCCAAATCCAATTCAAATTCCATTTGTCTTTAAACAATGCAAAGTTCCACAAAAATTTGTTCCGAAAGAGTATTAAACGGTCAGTTATTGCCTTGAACAGTATTTCTACACGCTTTCATCTTGTTCATATTCTTCTTCTTTAGATTCTTTTGGGGCTCTTCGTCATGCGTCAATTGCATTGGTGAAACGCAAACTTTTGGTTTAATCAACAACGTTGGGCGCCATCCGAACTTTGTTTTCTTTTTTTCTTTTTTTTTTTTTTTGTGTACCCTTATTACACGCAACTGGCCCGAAGGCCATTCCCAACAATATGTTTTGTTGGCCGAAACAGAATGTGTGGGCCAGCAGATTAGCCAGCGCTGACCTTCTGACCTATCGCAATATTGATGAAAGTTGGCAAACTTGTTTCTGCTGAGTGTAACAAAAAAAAAAAAAAAAAAGACTAGAGAAACATTTGTTAAAATCAGTTCAGCTGGAAATAATAATATAAAAGGTGTTTCTTTTTGAGAGTTCTAATAAAAAATAAACATATCTTATTCTTTTTCTTTTGAATGTTAATAAAAGCAAATATTCAAATTAGTTGAATAATATAAATTATATTAAAGGTAAATCTTTATATTCCTTAAGTCAAACAAATATTCCAATCCACTTTGCTTTTGTCTTTAAAGATTTATTGTTATTGAACTGTTTTTTATATTTTTTAATGTATCCAAAGAAATTATTTTATTATACAAATATAATATAATATTTATTGTAATATTTTTATTATATTTTATGATATTTTTCCATATTAAAAATCATTCTTCATTTGATTTTTAGTACACATTAATCACAGCTTCTTTAAACATAAATATTCCCATATTTAATCCATTCACATTCTTTTTGATTGCCTTAAAAACAACTGCAATTAATTTAATTCTTTTAAAATTTATCGAAATTTCCAAGTTTTCTTTTAAATAAATTAATGTTGTTTATTTTTACTTAAGTTAAATATATCATCTAAAACAGCTTAATATTTAATAAAAAGTTCATATAAAATTATTAAATGGTTATATAAAGAATATTAATTTTTTAAATATTATAAGAAATCTCTGATCTTAAAGAAACATCTCATAAAATGAATATTTTTTTTAATTAAAACAGTTTTTTATGGCTTGATTTATTTATAAAAAGAAAATTTAGTTTAACTTAATTGACTTTATATTGAAGAACTTAAACTAATATTTAAACTAAAGAGCTTTTTTTTATATATCCAGAGTAAGGTTTAAAATAAAGGGTATAAATAATAGGGTATTCAATTAAGCGAAAAGTTTTCTTTAAGTGTATTTATAGCTGCACTTTGATTAGGGTATTTAAGTTTCGATCAGTTCGCAGTTAATAGCGATTTTAGTTGCCACAGTTTTTACATTTATTGCTGCCCATTAATTTGTATGCATGAGAGTGTGTGTGTGTGTGTGTGTGTGAGTGTGTGTGTGTGTGAGTGTGTGTTGTGCCTTTGTCAGTTGCATGCTTTTACGGTCGGCAGCATCGTTGATTGGCAGCCGAGAAGTATGTATGAAGACCAGGCCAAGGGGCATACTAATCATTGATTAGACGAAGGCGTTGCTGCTGCCACAAAGCAACAACAGCAACAACAAGAACAATAAGCTTAAGCTGTAAGTGGGGCATGCCTCGCATGTGTTGTGTGTATTGTGTGTGTGGCAACTTTTTCCCATTGTTGCCACATCAAGTTTCACTACTATTATAAATTTTGTTTGCCCCCGCCTCGCAACTAAATATTTATTTACCAGTCAAGCAGAGTGTTAATTATGTGGGGCGTTTATATACATATATACAAATATATATATCTAAATATATATATGTATATATATATATATGTTTGTTTAATCTGCTTTGCTCATCAGTTTGTTGAAGGGACTTGAAAGCAACAGCTGCGCCTTTTTATTCAAGACTTCAAGATTGCCTTATTTCTGGTTGTTGTTGCTGTTGTTGGTTGTTGTTGGTAGTTGTATAAAGCAATTCATGGAACTTCTGTTATCAATTGCCAATTATTATCACAGAAGTGTACTCAATGCGCAATTAATGTTTTGGCTATGAAATTAATATCAACCTTAACATTAATCAAATGCTTTCCAAACATTTTCTGGCCAGAGAGCTGAACTTGAACTTGATTGAATGAAGCGCCTTTCTGTGACATTTAATCAATCACAACTATCAATCAATTAAGCCCCAAAGACTAAGACTAATCAATATCATAATCAATTCACGTTTTCCTTCAGTTTCGCTTATAAATTAATCTTGCGTTTAATTTGGGGGAAAATTTAAGTCTTTAATATTTTGTTTTAGTTCTTGCTTAATCGGCTTATAAAAAAATTATCTTTTAATAATTAATAATTAAAATGTTAATTTGTTGCTATAAACGCTATTAATTTAACAAAAAAAGATAAAATAAACCTTTTCTCTAAAATAAAATAATTACTATTTAATTGAATAAAGAAACAAAATTGAATAAACAAAACAGCTTCAATTATTTTTATATTAATTAAATTGTATTAAAACATTTTACTAAAAAAGTTTCATTTATGAAGCTTAAAGATTTATTATTTAATTAAAATGTTATTTAACTATAAATAAATTGTGTTTATTATTTACTTTAATTTCCATTTAAAAAAAAACGGTCTTTACTAAATTTCAAGTCAATATTTACAATGCAAGTTAAACCAGTTTTACCAGTTTTTTTTTGTCACTAAAATTTAATTTCAACAAACAAGCAAATTTTTAAATATTTGTTTTTGATGATTTTCTTTTTTTAAATTCAATAGTTGATTGCAATATCTTAATTTGGTTTATGACAAGGTCGTGCATTTGCCGATAAACAATTCATGCACTCAGCTCAGACTCTTTTTTTCAACGCTTTCGTTCGTTCATTCATCTAATGGCCATTGAAGTGAGTGGAAATGTGGGAAAGTGGGTGGGAAAATAGGAAGGAGGGGGAAAAGTGGGAGCCATTTGCACGACACTACACGAAAATGTTTTATGTTTCCTGACCGTTGCGGCGCGGCTGGGCAATATGTAATTTATAGCCGGCAATTTTCACAGAAAATTAAAATTTTCCCTTTTGCATACCCTGTAACTAAACAGAAGCTTACAAGGGGTATGAACTTTACATTACAAAAAAGTGTGCACATTTTGGGCTGATAAATAAATTAAGTCGAGGCTGTGAAAATGATCAGTGATCATAAAAGAAACAAGAAAAGTATTCAACGTAATTTGAGTAAACTTTTAAAATATAATTAATTTATTTATTTATTTACTTATATAAAAATGAGTTTGTCTAAAATACTTTCTTTATATTCAAATAAGTTTGTAATAAGCCGAAGCAGCTGCTCGTAAAGGCAACACACCTTTACAGGGTATCGCCTAGTCTAGCATTCTAAATTTTATGTTTTTTTTTGCTGTTTCGAGGCACGTTTTTGAATTCGGCCAATCGTAAATAACGTGTTTCTCGGCTTTTTTAATAGTTGCTTTTGTTTTGTTTTTTGTTTCGCTTCCTTTTTTTCCTTTTTGGGCTTTTTATTAATTTAGCATTTTTTATTGCATAATTGGCAGTTGCTCGTGTCAAAGGTCACAACAGGCAGGCGCACTTGACTGCACCAAATGTAACACGAAATAAACACACACAAACACACACACACACACACATTTATAGACATATCTATTGGACACACTAGAATACATAATTCGAATGTGGGCTGGGTTTTGGGGGCTGTCAGACTGTCATATATAGGCCAACTAACCTAAGCTACGACATGAAAAGCAATCAAAGTATGAACAGCAAAATAAGAAATTCTAAAAAGAGCAAAGAGAGAAAAAAAATGAAGAAAAATTCAAAGGAAAAATGTAAAAGAAGCAGATAATGTGAAAGCTTTGAGGCGAAATGAAGCAAAATTGCTGCTAGAGTTGATTTTTAGATAGAGTAGAAGTTTTTAATAAAGAAAAAAATATAAAATATATTGCCAAAGATGTAACTAAAGATACAGATACAGTTACTGCTAAATATAGAGCTACAAATAGAAAAGCAGTTATAAATGTTAATAGTAGAGAAATATATTCCAGATATATTCACATAAAGAAATACATGTACAAAAAATTCCCTTAAATTTATATTTATAAACATGTAAATTTCTTATATTTCTGAATATTTTTCAATAGCTTATAATCAAAGGGCACACTTAGGAAATGGGTTCAATGTGAGCAACGGAATCAATTGATAAGCTGAGTTTTAGTTTGACTTTTTTTTTTTAAATTTTTATAAAACATGTTTCAAGTTGCGAATGAAATAAAATAAAAATGTCGCTAATCTAAAATCCGACGAACTTACTTCGCGTATATTACTCAAAAGTCGTTAGCTCTGTGGGGGGAGGGGAAGGCGGGGGGGCAAAGTGGGCGTTAGGCGGGGCTGGTTTTTGTGGGCGTGGCGCCAGCAGACGCCTTTTGATGCCATTTGGACACATGGCGTGACGATGCGGCGTGAACCTTTTGAACCCAGTGCCATGGATTACGGTTACGGTTACGATACGTCCGTCATAGATGACCTACATACAAACATACAAACACACACTCACACACACACACACACACTCAGAGTGTGTCTTTTGATTAAAAAGCCAATAAAAAATGTGGAAAAATGGAAATGAAAACGAGAAAAGCTATCAAAAAATGTGAACAAGTGCAATGGAATATTTGCTTGATAGTCTATTGATTAAATTATATAACAATTTAAAAGTTTGATTAGGAATACCCTGTAAAATAGGCAGAAACTAAAGTCTTAAATAATTTTATGAGACTTGGGAAAAAATTATAAAAAAATTATTTATATGAGTAAATAAAGAATTACTTTCTACAGTTTAATAGTCATAAATAAATTACGCCTTCAAAAGTTTAAACATAAATTTATATTAATATTATAAATATTTAGACCAAAAATTTTCTGTTTAAAATGTTTTCTCATATTTTACAGGATATCTTTAAGTCGCTTACTTCGTTCTTTGCTAAGCTTGTTCTCGATTTTTTCCAGCACATATTTTGTACAATTACCAAATCGAATTATTTATTTGTGCCTTTATTTTTTCAACAGCGTGTTCGTCGCTGCCTTTTTTAATATTTAACAATCAATTTTATTCATACAATTTTTTTGAACTCTTCGTTTTTATTCTCTTTTTCTATTTCATTGCAGGTACGTTTTGTGTGTCTTTTTGTGCCCCGCCCACCGCCCAACGCCCCCGTGAGACTTAACACAGTATGTGCTATTGTTTTAATCATAGACTTGTTCTAATCGCCGCTGGGCTTGTCAATGCATTTCATTCGATTATTAGTGCTTGTCAATTTCAGTTTTTTTATTTTTATTTTTATTTTTTTTTCATTCTTTACCCTTTTCTGTTCCACGTTTTGACCTTCAGTTTGAGCCGCGTCAGGTTCGTGATAGGAAAATTGTCGAGTTGTGCTTACAAGTTTTTATGATTTCATAGCTGACGTTGTGGGGGTTAAATGAATATTTAAATACTCTTGCGGTTTGCTTGACAATTAAATGCACTTTAATGGCAGCTTTGCTCAGCAAAAGCGGGTTTTTCTATTTTAAATATTCATTATATTATTATTAGAAATTCGAAAACAAATATATTCCATCCATCAAAATTTCAAAAAAAATATATATAAAAATAATATTGATACTGGTTTCCATTGCTTAAAGCCTACTTTAAATAAAGTATTTAGAGTTTAGATATTTATATCCTGCATTAGATGATTAAGGAAAAATTGGCGGTTTTTTGATCTTCAAGTCAATTTGATTTATTAAATAGCTTTAGAAAATAGTAAAAACAAAGAGTAAAATTTTTAATAATAATTAACTCAAATGATTTAATTTTATTTTAAAGGGAAGAATCTTTTTTTTTAATATATATAAATTATATTTAATATAATTAATATAATAAAAAATATATTAGTTTAATATAATAAAATAAAAGAAAAAAAATAAATAAAATAAATATATAAATATAATATAATAAATAAAATAAATATAATAATATAATAAAATAAAATATTAAATATTAAATATAACTAAGTATATTCTATATGCTTTTATAGTGAATTTCATATAATAAATATGCCATAGGTGGCTTAATGTTGATCAATGAATATAAATATTGCCAGAGCAGTTAAATTGATCAGTGATCAATGTTTCAATAGGGATTAATTAAAAATATATATGAATATGTAGAGTCTAAAACATCAGTCAATATCATTTGTATAAGTCTTTAGTTAATCCAATTTATATTTTACTTGGTTTAAATTTGTTGCAATTATTATAAATTTCATATAATAATGATGCCATAAATTTATTTATCTTTAAGCGTTAAGATTGACGAATTATGGAAAGATATTGATAATAGATGATTGATTCATCAGATCACATAATTCCAAATTAAAGACAAAAAGCTCACATATTTCTTTAACATTTCAAGTCTACCCTAAAGTGAGAGTATTCTGTATATAATGAATGTAATGCCATATTAGCCATATTTTCAGTTGGCCAACAAAGTTTTGCAACGCAGCTGCATGCACTTGATTCACCTTCCACAAAAGTGGGCGTGGCATTTTGTAGTCAATTGTGGCTCAAAACAAGGCTAAAACAAGCTGATTTTGTGAGTTCGTTGCACTCGCCACGTTTGGGCAACAGCGATTACGATAACGATAACGATAACGATTACGCTTGCCATTAGCATAAGCATTCTCCCGTTTGTGTATTTTATGCTCTGC
Source organism: Drosophila lacertosa (assembly GCA_004143845.1). Lineage (NCBI taxonomy): Eukaryota > Metazoa > Arthropoda > Insecta > Diptera > Drosophilidae > Drosophila > Drosophila lacertosa. The sequence continues at coordinate 83,663 of SCDZ01000831.1, read as the reverse complement.
CCAAATTTAATGGCCAGTAAAATTAGACATAATAGCCCACAAACAAAAAAAAACAAAACTACCAAAGCGGCAAACAAAGAACGAAAGCGAAATTAGTTACGGGAAAATAATCAAATAGAATTCGAAAATGTTCAAGTTACGCATGCGTGGCGCCCCCTGCCACGCCCCCCTCCGCCTTTTTCTCTCTTGGTGCATGTTAAAATTGTTGACTTTGTTGCACGTTGCGCATTCTCAATGATAATTTTAAAGTTGAGCCATAAACAAAAGCTGACAAAATTGTTCGGTTTAAACTTCAGTTAAATCTCAACTAGAAGTCGCTACGTATTTTATTTAAAAGTGGGAACTTCTATAGAATGTAATATACTATATAATAGCTTTATAACTATAAAGATTTCATTTGATAAACGCTTCCCAGAACTTTTTTTTTTATTAAATCAAAGCTCCATTAGAACCCAACATTTTTGTTAATTCGATTACTATATAAACTCAACTTTATAGTTGCTTCTTAAACGTTTTTATATATTCATATATATATTTAAATAATATAAATATTTATACCAGTATTTATAAAGCAGAAAAAGCTTTAAATCAGCTGCCTTAAAAACGTAATCTAAGCCCAAAGGAAAATCAAAGTATTTACTTTTAAAAAAAAATTGTTATTTATTTCAGAAAAACTTTTAATGTTAAACTCAATATTTATATAGACTGAAAACTAAAATTCATTCTTAAATATAAATAACTACAAAAATGATCTATTAATATGTTACTTTAAGAAACACATATATTTTGTGTTTAACTTTTATCTTTAAAAAAATTATATTTAAACATTTATATAAAAAATCAGTTACACGAATTCAAAGCTAAATTCAGACCCAGGGTTCGAACCTTGAAGCAAAGCAAGCTTTTATTTGTAATCAATGAAAAGATGATCAGTAATTAACATACTTTATCTTTAAGTTAATGCTTTTAATACATCTCTCTAACATATTATGTAAACATATACTTTATTCAACACGTAAAAATATCTCCCTAGTTAAAAAAACTCTTTAGTAAATGTTGCCCAGACTAAAGCAAAGCAATTCCAATGCCACAGAAGTTAATACCCAACAAGCTCTAAGGCATTAATTATATTCAAATTAGTAAATAATGTTCTGACAACTTTATAAACAATATAGAAAGAAGTGCAAACTAAAACCCCCACTTCGATTCCTTTAGCTGCAACTAATGGGTATAGAAAATGAATAAAACAATAAAAAAAAAAAGACACAAACAAATAAAATGTGTAATGACATTCATTTGTGTGTGTATATTTGTGTGTGTGTGTGTGTGTTTGAAGTGTGTGTGAATGAAATGTGTGAACGATTTGAGTTGAGTTTGTTTTTGTTATTTGTTGTTTTTGTCATTAAACATTGCTGTGCGAGTTTCGTAGTTAACTGTTAATAGTCCCATTGCAAGCAATTAAGTTCATTAGAGCGACAGAGAGAGATAGATATATAACTATAGTTGTTCAAATGGAAATGAAAATGAAAATACAATATATATGTATACATATATAGATATGTATGCGACCCAGCGCACACATTGATCATAATCAACACACACACACACACACACAACCAACAACCAACAACCAACAACAACAACAACAAGAAAAACACGCGACAAGCGACTTTCATAACAAATCAATTTTCATTTTCGCTCTTGTTTCGTTGCGTGTTTTCCACATGCGTTTCCCAGCGGACAACACAGCTAAACCCGCAGCTGTGTGAAACTCACTCACTCCCCGCCCCCCTGCCACGCCCACATGCTCGATCTGCCTAAAAATGGTGCTCTTTTGAGCATTTGTTTTTAATACCCTATAAAAATGATTTGTTTTTAAAGAATTTAAATTAAGTTCTTTGCTGTTTTTTAAAGCTAACTTAAACTAAAATATTTATTATAATTTTTTACATATATTTATTTGCTTGAAATTTGATATAAAACTGATTCAAAATAGAAAAGTTTTATAAACAAATAAATCTAAATATAAAGCTTAATTTGTTGGTTTTTTCTTTAATATAATATAAATAATTATAAATGTTTATATGCACACATGTTTATTTTTTATAACAATATAGTAAGCTAAAAAAAGTTTTTACTGATAAAAACAAAGTTCAATCTAAATAATTCCACTAAAGTTAGAACAACGAAATTTAAATTATTATCTCTCCCACTTAAGCTGCATACTTAAAACTTTAAACACTTAATCAAGTATCTCCACTTTAAATAAGCTGTAAAGATTTTTTGGAAACGCCCACTGTGGGCGTGGCAAATCGCCACTTTGCCCAGTGGTAAATGGTGCTTTTGTTGTTCTCAACACTCTCAAAGAGTATTCTGTCGTACTTTATGCCCTTTTTTTTTTTTTTTTTTTTTTTTTTTTTTTGTTTTTTGGTTTTTTTTTTTTTTTTTTTTTTTTTGGTAGATTTCAATAACTGTCCCTGGCTGCAGTTGCAGTTGCAGTTGCAGCTGCAGCTGCAGCTGTTTGCCTCATGTAATTCAAAGCAAATGCCTTGTAAAATGCAGCCTCTGTAGTTCCTCTGTGGAAACCTTCCCCCATTGCCCGCCTGCGGGGGAAATTTTTGTCGCTGCATTGCATAGACAAAGTTCTTTGTTGTCGCTTTCATAAAAATATTTTTTTTTTTTTTGCTTTTTGGCGCAACATGTGTTTGCAGTTGTTGTTTTTTGTTTGAGTCCGAAGGCCAACTGTGTCGCAGCATGTCGCTTGATATGTGTGTCATTAACAATGGCAGCCCAGAACAATATAAGCAACTCGCTCAGAGCCAAATCTTACACTGGCCAATCAATGAATGACACGGTCTTTTCATAAATCTACATATGTACATACACATATATATGTACACATATATATATGTATGTCAAATTCTGATTTTAATTAAATCAATGCGATTTCATGTTTAGCTTGCAGCACTTTCAAATTACCATCAAGTAACAGAACACAAAGCCGTCAATTGTTCAGCTATTCAGCATTCAAATGCTCACCTCAGGCTATGCAATTGAAGGATATTTAATATGAGATATGCACAAAATTAACTACAGATGAGTTAACGCATTAATATAATGACTGTTAAGCGATTTAACAGGCTTTAGAACTAGTTTAGCTTATGGAAAGCCACTTAACAGTGTGAACTTGCAATAACATAGCTGTTAATTAACAGAAAACTATTGAATGGTATGGACTGTTAAGAGACTTAACAGCGTGTACTCTTTTAACAGTTGCTGGACTGAGCTCAAAATAGAGAGGTTACAGTTGACAGCCATTTAACAGCGTGAACTTGCAGTAACATAGCTGTTAAAGTGTTGAAGAACGTTTTCTCTTCAGTATTTCTCTATTTATATATAAATATATATAGAAATTTAACACGATCTAACTAGAAAGTTGATTAACGTCAACTCAACACTGTTAGTTAACAGTATTCATTAACAGCATCTTTACAGAATGAATGTATAACATAATGAATGCTTTCTGCAGGTGTTTATGGAATGTTAAATAACATATTTAAAACATAGAGGTTTAAGATGCAAATATAATTAAATAAATGTTATAATATAAATTATAAGAAACTAAAAAACATTTTTCTTTAGTCTTTTTTTTTCTGCCAATTTGAGTTATACACAAAAGTCACACTGGCTTTTTTCTCAGTGTAAGCAGCACGGTTAAAAAGCAGCTCTTGGATTACTTAACCAAAAAGCTGTTATTACTTATACTATACATATATATATATATATATATATATATATATATATATATATACATATATATATATGTATATAGATGGCATCGCTTGAGGGCCCAAAGCTTTTCACAATTTTCAAGCAGGCATTTCCTCAATATGTTTATCACACAATGACGGATGACTTCAAGTCATTTTTCAAAGTCAGCTGTCTCACTCGCACTCACACATCTCTCTCTCCCTCACTCTCTTACTCCTTCTCTCTCTCTCTCCCTCTCTCTTTCTTTCTCTACATTGCTTGGTGGGTTCTGTGTGAATGATAACTTAATTTCATTCACTTGCCGCCGACACTTGCTATTGATGCTTAATGCAAGTCACTTTCATTTAATCATCGACAACGGCAGCTAGAACATCATTATTATAATTGCTATACATAATACAAACGTAGGCAACATCATCATTAACGTTGTCCTTTTTCAAGTTGTATCCTTGCTGGCTAGCTTCCCATCCAAAATCATCTTTCAAAATTAGTCTGCTCAGCAAAACTTGGCTTATTGGCAAGGGACAGCAACAATATTTGTCGTTGTCATCGAGCTGGTTGTTGTTGTTGTTGGTTTCAAGTACATTCCGTGCTGTAAGTATTTATCATTTTTTAATGACAACACCTTTGAGAGAGACGCAGCCTGACAAAAAGCACATCATTAGGAAACGCAGCAGATGAAAATGGAAATGAAAATGGGTTTGCCTTGCTTGGCTTAACTTAACTTGGCTAACTGACTGACAGACTGACTGACAGACTAACTTGGCTCTCAACTCAATTCGAGCGGAAAATGTTTGCTTCTTATTTTCTTCATGGCTTTTATTTAAACATTTTCTGCGGCTAGTCAAACATTACAAAATTCAGTTAGATTATTTTTTTTTTGCTTTCATAATTTATTTACTGCCACTTCTAAAATGTCAAATCTTGCACAGCTCAATAAGTGGGCGTTTGACACGCCCATTTCCGCTTTGGCAAATTGGCCAGGATTTGCCGGCAATATATATGTGTGTGTGTGTGTCTGTGCAGCTTTTGTGTTTTGCTTTTGCTTTCCTTCGCCACTTTTATTATTTAATGTAATTTCATTTAATGTAATTACATTAAAATGCGACCAACTCAAGGCGCGAGTTTTGTCTTCAACGCGTGTCGCCTGACAACAACAACAACAACAACAACTAGAACAACAACAACCATCAGCAGCAGCCACGTGTCTTGACTGTAACTTTTTTACTTGAAGTTTGCACAACTTAATGTTACCCATTAGCAAAGTTGTAGCTAAACATATTTAGGAAAAATATGTAAAATAAATAAACAATAATTAATATATAAATTCCAATTATTTACCATAAAAAAATAAAATTCTTGAATATTTCTACAGTAGAAAATAAAAAATTAAAAAAGAAATAAAAACAATTATAATAAAATAATATACTGATTAATAAAAATATGAAAAAAACAAAGAGAAAAGTAATATTCATATACAAATATAACATAATTAATTTATAACGTAATTTAATTTTCTTTTCTGTTTTATCAGCGTGTATTTATTATTTTTATTATATATTATTTAAGACCAGCCATTAAAAATGTCCCTAAAGAGCCTTAAATAATTGTGTGAGTGGATATTTAAGTTATTAAAACAAAATTCACCCAAATTTTGACACTTTTATAATGTGATAAACAAAAATTCCACAAAATAAAATTTTAAATTAATGTATATTTTTATAAAAAACAATGAAATAATATATTTGTTAATAAATATTTTGAAAGCCTTACCACAATTTAATATTTTTTTGATAATGAAATCAAACTTGGTAATTTATAAATACCTTAATTCAATATTGCTGATTTTACTGTTAATAATATTACTAATATATATATGATATTTACATAAATCGAATAATTGAAATAATCGGATTTGGTTTTAAAAAAACCCCCCTATCAAATTTGCTATTAAGTTTCCTGGCGATATTCACAACCCAAAGCAACTGTAAAAAAGTTAAAGATAAGAAAAAGCTCAGCTCAAATTTCCCCTAAAAAAAATAAAACCTTCTAGGGTAAAAGCCGCCACATACAGGCTCCAATCGCTATGACGAATCGTGTGTGTTTTTTTTTTATCCTGCGGCACATTTTGATTTGCTTATCAGCCTGAAACTCAAAAGAAGCTCAGAACCGAAAAAAAACTTAGTCCCGCATTTTGTGCGCATACTTATGCACAGCACTGTGTGTCTAAAACATTTGATTGACAGCACGCAAAAAAAAAGTTTTTTATGTGGCGCGTGCGTGCCCAAAAAAAAAAAAAAAAAGTGAAGTTCAAATCCAACTAAGAGCCGACAGCCAAGCCCAAAAAAAAACACGCTCTCTCTCTGTCTCTCTTTCTTTGTCTCCATCTCTCTCACCCCTTTGCCGCGCCCCGCTGCGCTAGTTAAAAATGCAAAACTAATTAGTGGCCAGCTACCAAAGTTTGTGGGGCGAGTCCTTCCTAGAACTGAGCTGGCCTGGACACGACATATGCCCCACAGGCTCAGTTCTTGGCCTTGATGTTTGCCTCTCTCTCTTCTGTTGACTTGGCTGTATTTATTTTTTAGGCCTTACACGCAAAAATTTCTGTATTTGATGTTTTGCGCATTATAAAAAAAAAGATGATTGCAGAGTAAATAAATAAAATAAATTTATAACATTGAATTAAAAGTTTTGCGAATTTTTATAGATTCTTTCTGAACTAAACTTTTCTCAAATTAGTTTCAAATAATATATTTATAATTATGTAAAATTGAAGAAAAACAAAGTTCGAAAATTGGCTGTCTTGACTTTATTTATAGCTGCATTTTTAATTTAAATTTAAATTGTCTAAAAGCTTTCTTAAATAAATTAAATCAGCATTTATTGCATTTGTGATAAAAGTATTTAATTTAAATTTTGATTTAAGGCTTTAATTGACCCCAATGAATATTAAAAAATTTTAAATACTTTTGTTATTTGATATGTCCAAAGAAAGTTCTTGACGATCTTTGCCAACTCAAAGTCAACTCAAAACTCAAATGAAATTTTTTATTTCTTTTCTCACTTCCTGTTTAATATGTTTCTAGAAATGAAAAAAAAGAAGAGCATTCAAGTCCAAATATTATCTTTGCGCATTTTCGGTTTTCTACTTTGTTCTTCATTTTACGATTTTGGACCACAAAAGAGTTGCCCAACTCTTTGGTTTCGACCACATTCCGCGAAACTCAAAATTGTGGCCCATAAAAAAAAAGCTGTTCACAAAACTCGAACTGATTTTTGTTGGTCTCATTTTAATGTCTTGCCAGACTATTTAAATCAACGCAAATTAGACATTTTGATGAGCTGACAAATAGCTTCCCATGCCACGCCCCCCCGCCCAAGAAAACAATTAACAGCAAATAATTTAATTTGTTTACGACGCGCCGAGAAGAAAGCAAATAAATATAAATATAAAAAAAAAAAAAAACCCTGAGGCGAAGACAAGGCGAACAAATAAAATTACAATTTTTTATGACCAAGCATAATTCTCTATTGTCCGTTCCCGGTTTCATTCAGAATTCTTGTTTATATAGTATACTAAATATATATCTTTCTTTTCATTGAGATTTTAATATTTGCCTCTCACTCTACCTCTTAATCTGTCTCTTTTATTCTCTTCCCAGCAGCTTCTTTGGATTTGTATTTTTTTTTTTTTTTTGGTATTTTTGTATTTTTGTTTATTTTGTTCACGCATTGCTCACACATACTTCAACCCCCCATCCTCCCCCCTGTTTCCACCTTCGCTTCGACAGTTTCGAGTTTCCAATCTGCCACGCCCCCTCCCCCCCGCCCCCTTCCTTGTGTTGCGCTTGAACGCGCCTTTGTCGTGAATTTTATTTATCTTTATTTAATTTTTAAGCAACTTTGACAGATTTATGCGTTATTGTGGCGTAAATTATTGCATACTTACACTTGGCATGGATCTTAGCTCAGTTTCCTCCACCCCCCCTCCCCTCCCCCCTTCTTAAATTACGGATGGTTCACGTTGGGCGCCTTGGTTGAAATTAGCCAGCATATATATTTTTTTTTAATGCCGTTGCCCCCCAACTGTTTATTTTTTATTATTATATATATATTTTTTTTTTGTTGTTTTGTTTTGGACTATGCCAACGTAAATCGCGCTTTATATATGTACATAGAAATATATATATATATATATATATCTCGCTGCTTTACTCTCTTTTGCACCACAGGCAATCTAATTTAATAAGTTAAACAGCCTGGGCAGCCTTGAGCCTTTGGTCAGGTTATTGTTAGTGCCGTCGCATAAACGTTAAATTTACCAGCACACACACACACACACACACACACTTACACATAAAGGCGTTTGGGCCAGCGGGTGGGCGTGGCACATTGCAATAGCCCCTTTTATGAAAAGGCTTTTGCATCCATAACATAACCTAGCACGGGTGTGTGTGTGTGTGTGTACGAGTGTGTGTGTGTGCTAAAAGACGTTAGCTGTATGGGCGTGACCGACCGATATTTACTATGTGGGTCTATATATGTATATACATACATATATATGTATGTAGACGTTTACGACGTTAACGGCATAAAATGCAAGTTGAAAAACACAACAGAGATAGATAGCAGCAGAAAGAGATGGCTATAAAAAATGTTTGAGAGCCCAGCATTGTAACCTGAATCAATAAAAATATATATACATATATATATATCAAGTGTGTTTTTTTTTTACAGACCCAGAACCAACATCAAGTTGAGTCTTATCAAATTAAGGCACGTAAAAAATCTACAAAGAGACCAAAATCCTGTCACGGCCATTTAAACTTGTGGCTAATTCTGTTAGAAAAGAGGATATTTTATAAAATCTAAATGCATTTACAGTTGGGGAAAAGTGCTTAAAATATGATTTCCTCGACACACGTTGGGCGCCGCATTCGTTCTAAAGTAGCTTAAGCTAAATAAAAAAAACATACATGTTAAGTAGTTGCACACGTTGGGCGCCAAATTTAAATAAACAGCGATTAATTTGGAAGTTTATTTTTATAGAAAGTTCAAAAGTAAAGTTTAAAAAAATGTATTTCTTATTATTTATTTCTTATAAAAAACATTGTGAACAAGAATCGATTGTTCTATAAATGTAATCATAACAATAAATGGAACAAAAAAATAAACGTTGAGCGCCAAGTTGCATTTTTATGCTTTCTGCAATTTTCACAAGCGATTAGTAACAATTTTTAAGCAGCTTACCTTCTCAAGTTGCAATTGAGGGAAACAACAACAATAAAAACAAAAAACCAATCAAATGCCAAATTATAATGCCCAGATTTAATTTCAGTGCATTTTCGTGCAATTTTCCCAATTTATTTCAACATGAGCAAATCTCAATTCCCATCTCTCTTTTTTTTTTCTCTCTCTCTCTCTCTCTTTCGGTTTTCCCTTGCATTGTGTTCGAATTGCTTTGGTTCCGTTTGGAAAACTGTAAAACGTTTTGCCCGCTTTTCCCAACTTTTCCGCGTCTCGGCTTTTTCCAACCCCGCAAAAGTCATATCGTTTTTCGTTGTATATAAAAACTAATGTGAGACGAAGCCTCCAGCATATTCAGGCACTAAATGCATATATATATGTGCGAGTACACTGAGAGAAAGGCCATTAAAAGACAAGTAAAAAAAATTAATTTATATGCTTGTGAATAAATTAATTTTTTTTATTAATATTTCTTATATGAAAATTGTTTTTTATAATTATAAAAATTACAAAAAAGTTTCAGAATTTGTTTAAGAATATTTTCTTATTTATTTATTTTCTTATTAAATAAAAAAATTAATAATAAACAAATCAGTTTTTTACCACTATTTTTTTTAATTAAAATTATCCAAAAAAACTTTATAAGAAAATCAAAAGGAACTTAAACCTTTTTTAGGCTTATAGAGCGCAACTTAACCCCATTTTTTTCAAGTGCACACATATCGATGGCAGCGTCAGAAACAACTGAAAAAACTGAAAAAAACGTTAAATCAAAAAAAAAAAAACCAAAACTAAAGTCTTAAGAAAATTTCAAATAAAAAAAAAATGCCTGAGATGCTTTTTTTTTCTAGACCTACTGTCAAACAGCTTCACCTTCTGCTGCTGCTGCTGCTGCTGATGCTGCTGTTGATGCTGTTTGCTGCTGCAGGAAGCTGAAGAAAAAGGAAATGAAATATGCGCATAAATTTCATATCGTTTTTATGATTTTTTCTGTTTCGCCTTTAGTTTTTTTTTTTTATATATACACATGTACATATACATATAGATGTTTTTCTTGTTGCTTTACACTTTTATTGGGTTTTCCCCAAGCCACACACATATCTGTGGGAATTGGCAAAAACGACGAAGAAGAAGAGTTTGTTTCGTTGCATTTCATTAGAAGAGCAATGGTCGGAATTAAGCTTTAAGTTGCCTGCCTGGGTAATCAACAAAATGACGATTCTATTTACGACCAAACAGCCACAATTGAGTGCGTCCGTCCCGCCCTAATAGATCGAAGTGCGCCATCAAAAAAATTGTGTATGGCCAGCACCTAAAAGGAACCGCAAAAGGACACTCCTAAAAATCTTTACAGCATGCACATAAAAAAAAAAAAAAAGAAATGGAGAAAAATAAACGATACACACTTCAAATCATGATCATCATGATCAGCAACTAATCAACTGAGTTGTCGTATAAGTTTATTGAACTATTTATACCAAAAGCAAATATGAAAGTGTTTAAATTACCTTTATTAAAATATAAGTTCTTCTTGCGTTTAAGTTAAGTTTGTGAGAAGCGCATAGAAAGGCGATAAGCAGCTGTTTGTTGTTATTAAAAATTGCTCAACTAAATAAATGTGCCAAATGTTGAAATATCTTTTGTTGCTCTGCAAATAAATGAATGAAGAGAGAGGGAGATAGAGATAGCGATACAGTTGTTTGTAGTTTTTAAACACCCATATCAACATCAGCTGTCATTTATAAACTGAAGCTGACCTCGAAAAGCAAATAAACTTTGTCTTTATACAAAACAAAAAACATATTTAAACTAAAACTTTTTTTTTTTTTAAATAAAATAATTTAATTACAGAGTAACTTCTAGTCGTTCACTCATATGAGTTAAAGTCTGTTCTAGTCTATTTCTAATTAGTGTGGGGCATTTTATTTTGTGAATGGAGAGATTGAAAGCTGCGAGAAACCTTCAAAACAGACATCATGAATATATATACATATATATATATATTTTAGTGAAAGGATTCAAAAGGTGCGTAAATGAGAAATTCCTTTAGCTCTGAAGGCGGGGTTTGCCAAAAGGGAGGTCCACTAACTATTCACTAACTGGCGGCAGCTCATTCAATGTGGGTCCACATTGGACTTCTGGACTTTGCTGGCTTGCTTTCAAATGGCCCTTTAGAAAAGCTGAGTTAGAGTTAAGGGTTGCCAGATCGTCAGTTCGTCATGGCATATTAGTTGTAAAACTTTGGCTAACACAATTCTCCATCAGCCCTCAAACCCAACTTCCATTTCTAAACAACAACAACAACAGAAGCTCACAAAGTTTGTCGCCTTTGTGTGAATTCAAATTCAAAATTGTGCACAGAGAGAAACGAGGGGGCACATTTGGGTTAGAGGGACGTTTTGTGGCAGGCAAATGTTAACGGTAAATGCTGGTACTATATGTGGGCCCCATTGTTTGACTGCTGTTCTCGCTAACAAGATAAATCATTAGGCCTGTCTACCAAACTCAATTTGCCTGACTTGCCTGCCAGCCCGTCAATTGAGTGCTTGTCATAATCGATTACCCCAAAAATTGTGTTTCCTCCGACAGAGATTTATACCCAAAAGCATTCAGAAACAATGAAAGCTTTTCATTTAAATGTTTTGTCTACAAGTTAACATTGTTTGTTAAATCAAAAAAAAGAGCTGCCAATTATGTTGTATAAAATAACTTAAGCTGCTTGCTGGAAGTTGAAACAAGATACTCTTTTTAGTTTAAAGTTTAAAAAAATATATATTGAACTACAGTCAAACTTCCGAAAACTTTGGTATATAGAAGTTCGTTATATAGAATAATTTTATAATATAAAGAATATTCAGTGTTCTTTACAAAAAAAACTTGTAATAAAGAAAACTTCGTTCGAAGAGAGAAGTTTGAGTCCAAAGTCTTTAAATAAATTTAAGTTTGTAGTCAAAAAAAAAAAGCCCACTCAACAATTGCAGTTATAACAACAACAAAGAATTTCTTTCGCGCCCTTCTTTGCGCTTCTCAAAAAAAGGCACACAATATAAATGCATATAAATACATATATTTAATCTAGTTTTTAATGCGAGTTTCAACAGGAAACACAATAAAGCTCATAAATGTGATTTTCTTTGAGTTTTCTCTCATTTTAAAGTTGAGTTCGTGTCTTGCGCATTTCCGGCGCTTATTATTAGTTTTTTTTTTGTTTTTTTTTTTGGTTGGACCCAGTTTGTATTGTGTTTCTGTTGTTGTTGAAGCTGCATCAACAATCAACAATCGAAATGAAGCTTGGCGCTTTATTTGTCTTTTGGTAAATACAGACAGCAATCCGCTTAGCAACTAATAGAAATCTCTCTCTCTCGTAGTTTGAAGGGTTGCCAACCCACTAGTTAGAATGTTTTTTGCCTGGGTAGTCAACGCGTCGCAAAGCAAGCAAATTAGCAACTCATCTGCATCAACTGCAACTTGCAACTTGCAGCTTGCAACATCTCAGCTCGCAATTCAACTCTGGCAGCAAAGTTGTCTCGAAACTTTTGTATACCAGGTCGGCATAATATATATAGCTATATATATATATATATATATATATATATATATATGTATGTGTATATATAGCGAGTAGCATAATAATGCTCAGATGATGATGTTTGCATTGCGACCAAGTTTTGTATACCCTGTAAGCCAGAGTTTTGGCTGTGGGGACAGTAAAACCGTTGGGAAATACTTTTTGAAAGTGAAAAAAGTTAAATAAGGTTGTGAATAATACAAAAGTGAAGTTGAATCTACATTTCAATATTATTTATTTGGGCGCAGTCAGTGAAACGTTTAAGAATGTGTTACAAAGTAAAACAGAAGAGAGGAAAGCAAAAATAAAACAAAAGACTTAATTAGAAAATTAAATAATGAAATCTTTAATATGGAATATATATATAAAAAAGTAAACTAACTTTCAAACGTTTACGAATATAGCACAAAGAAGAAAGCCAATCTCAAATGTTGTTGACATAAAGAGAGATGTGAAGAAAGAGAGAAATTGATAATTAGAGGAAAAACTTTCAATAAAAGACTCTGTTTATTTATATGCAGCCAGTAAAACGTTTAGGAATGTTGCAAGCAAAGGAATAAAAGATGCTGGTAATGTAATGCAAGAAAAACTAAGTTGAGCATAAACAAAAAACATGAAATCAACACATGGCAAATATTGCCAGTGAAACAATTAGGAAAGTGTAAACAAAAGCTAAATGTGAGTAGGTTAAAGAAAAGAGGAGAAGAGAGGGATAGATAGTTGATAACGAAAAGAGACAGAGAGTGAAAGCTGGTTTGTTGAAGACAATGTTGCTTCTTGAGCGTTTAAGGATAGAGAAACAAAGAGAAATATGAGAATTCAGTGTTCTTCTGAAAGTAAAGAGTAAGAAAGAAAGAAAGAGATGACTTAAATGTATGTGGCGTAAGTTAGGTGGTATATGTAAGGATTATAAATGTGTATACATAAGCAGAAATGTGTCTATTAATAGGGATAATAGAGGGGGATAAACAGATATAGATAAAGATATAAATATAGGCACAGATAAAAATATAAATGTAGATATGAATAAAGGCATAGATATAGAGATAAAGAAATATATATTATTATAAAGATATAAAGGTATAGAGATCAAGAGATACAGATATATGAAGTTATAGAAATAAAGAGATTAAGAGATATAGATATAAAGATACATAGAATTATAAAGATATAGAGACAAAGAGATAAAGATATATATAAAGATATAGATTTATAGATAAAAAATATATAAAGGATATAAAGAGATGAGAAATAAGGAGATATAAATATCAATTATTATAATTAATTAGTATATTATTAATTAATTAATTATAATATTATTAATTAATTATTTATTATATTGTAATTATTATAATTATATTTATTTATAAAAATTATTATTATAATTATTATTAATTAAGCTGACATCACTTTAAGCCTTAGAACACTAACTATCTTTTAGTCTTGCATACCCAGCATGATTCTTTATATAGTTCCCCTCCCCCCCCCCCCTCTCCCTTTTCGCTCTCCTTATATTTTTCGCGAGTTTTCTCTTGTGTTTTTCCCGTTATTAGAACTGCAGTTGGCAACTGCAAAACGCGCGCGGCAAAGTTAAGTAAAGACAAAAGCGACAAAAGCCAGCAAAAGTTTCACTTCAAGTGCTTTGTTTGCCACGCGACACAGTGGCGTCGAGAAAAGGGGCGCCAAAGGGGGTGGGGTAAAGGAGGGGGAGGGGGAGGAGTCTTAGTGTGTGCGGCGGAAAAACTTGGTGCCCGTTGGCAATGCTTTTCACTTTGTTCACGCTAACTGTCATTGCAGCCGCAGTTGTTCCCATCCCCCTAAAACACACACCCCCCCTTTCCCCTCCTCCGCCCCTGTAATTCTGCATAGGCCCCACTTGGGCGCTTTGCAGGCAATAAAAAAATAATTTAGCTGCGTTGTTTTTGTTTTTGTTTTTTTGTGGCCGGGACTACAAGCGCATATGAATCATAGACAGAAGCAGCCCCATTTGCCCATTTTCCCCCACACCCACCCTAGAGTGGACCCAAAAAAAAAAAAAAAAAAGAAAATAGTAGTCCCTGCATAACTTGTCCCCAATTTTGTGAATTATGTCGCTTATTTTGTGCGTGTGCAATTTATAAACCATTTTCCATTTTACATTTTCCCTCCCCTGCCCCCATACTTGACTTTTCATTATGTGAAAATATGCGGCAGAGTTTTCTTTAGGCCAGATTTTTATAGCCAGGACACACAACTTTTCCTTCAAGGTCAATGGCTAAAGTTTGGCTTTATTTTCTATTCGTCCCACACTCTCCATTATTTTCATTATTTATTTTATTTTTTATTTATCTGTGTTTATTTTTATATACATACTTTTTGCGGTCTATTCTATAAATATATTTATATATGTTTTGGCCACTTTTATCTGTTGTGTTTGGTCGTAAAGCTAAATTTGCTTGCGGCCCAAAAGAAAACTTTTGCAACAGTTTTATTGCGAATTTTTCCTCACTCCGCTTTTTTCACCCACATTTGCAAAATACTTGAAAAACGCAAAATCAGTAAATGAACCCAAATTGATTTTGACTAAATAAATGTTGTTTTTTTTACTCTTGGATTTAACGACTCAAACAGAGAGATTTAAGTTATAAAAGTTTTAAGTGGAATATTTTTGAATAGACATAAACTTTACTGAGGAGCGTTGTCTTTAAATCAAGTTTAAACAAATCAAACACTTTTTTTTATAAGCAAGAAACAAGATTTCTTTATAAAGCAAAGCAGCTGTTTAATAAAATGCCAAAAGTTAAATATTAAAAATATTTTTGAGAACCTTTCATTATAAAAAAAAAACTAAACTGTATAAGAAAACTAAAGTTTTTTCTTATAAGCGATTTAAGCAAAAGTATTTTTATTAACTTTAATCCAATTTAGATAAGACTTAAGATTTAATTCAATATTTAAGACTTATAATGGAAGCATATTCTAAGAGTCTTTAATTAACTAAATGAGGTTATTCCTTTTGGGAATAAACTGATCAAAACTCGTTTAAAAATGGATTTGAACCTTGGAATAATTATATTTAAGTTAAACAATAAGAATCAAATTTTATTTAAATTAATTAATTTTATATATTTATATGTCGTATTCATATTGAAAATGTTTTAGCTAATCAACTAAAATTTTGTGAACTTATGATATATTTCCCTGATTTGCCACGCCCCCAATGGGCGCAGCTAAAAAATATTTTTGCTTTAACTAAAACAGCTAAAAAGAAATAAAACAAAATTTTTTTAATTTCAAAACTTTAGCTGCAAAAATAAGCTAAATATGCAAATTTTGGTTAAAGGAGTTTTTTGTTTAATTTATTTTTTTGAAGTGGAAAAGTGATAAAGTCAAACTGTACTCGATGCACAGGCAACATCAAGATGATAAATGTAATGTTGCATTGCAACATTTCCGCTCTATAAGAAATATGCGTAAACTTTTGCAAAACTTGCAATTGACTGTTGCAAGTTGTTGTTGCAAGTTGCTGTTGCAAGTTGCTGTTGCAAGTTGCTGTTGGCCCTGTTTTGTAGTTGTGGCTGAAAAGGCTTTCTCTGGTCACTCTCGACAACGTGTGGCAAACGAGAGACGTCGTCGCAGCTGCCACAAGCCACTTAACCCTTTGATGGACAGTCGCCACAGTTGGCCACAAATGAGGCTGGACGACAGGACGAAAAGCCCTAAAAGGAAAACCGGATGGGAAAAACGAGGAAAACTCTTGCAATTGTTGTTGTTGCTGTGTTTACACAACTTTCGTTTGGTGGCAGCCACAAAATCTGTTATTAGTGTCAAGTGGTCTTGCGAAAGACTTTTTGCCAACTCTGTAGAAATATTAAATTTGTGGTCCAAAAGATGATGCGAATTCTGTCTGCTTTTTTTCCCCTTCCCAAGTTCAATTTAATCGCAGCTCCTTCTAAACTAACTCTCACGAGTTTCTTCTCTCTATTTTTTTTTTTTACTTGTTGACATTTTTCTTTTTTCGCCCTCATGTGAAAATCGTTTCAAAAGTTTTGCAAATGCATTTCATATATATATACATTTATAGTATATATAAATCAATTTGTAGTCTTGAATGGACTTGTGGCAATCTAATCGCTGCTCATTTGAAACAAGTCATAAATAAAGTGCAAAGTGCTTTTCCAAAAAGGAAAAGTATTTGACAGCAAGAAATGCTATAGAAATTTATATATATTTAAATATATATTAATAATTGAGTATCAAAAGTTGTCTAGCTAAAATATTTCTAAGTGTAAAAGAAAATTCTAAGTGTAAGTTCTTCTTTTTGCAGTCGTAAAATTCTTAATTGTCGAACTAAAAGACAATTTAATACTTTATATAGATAATAAATATTATATCATAATATTCATATATGGAAAGAAAAGATAAAAAAGATAAAAGATAAGATAAAAAAATCTTAACTTATTTACATAT
The DNA here is from genome assembly GCA_004143845.1 of Drosophila lacertosa. Lineage (NCBI taxonomy): Eukaryota > Metazoa > Arthropoda > Insecta > Diptera > Drosophilidae > Drosophila > Drosophila lacertosa. The sequence goes on along the minus strand of SCDZ01000831.1, from coordinate 66,628 downwards.
CTTTATTTTTTATTTTATATCATATAATATAACATCATAAGAAAAGAAAGATTAATATCTTTAAAAGCTATACTAAAAAAATCATAAAATAAAGATAAGAAATAATATATAACAAGTGACTAACTTAATTATTGATTGATTGATTGATGAACAGACTGCTTGTTTATTAAATATATTTTGTATAGAAAAAATAACAGGAAGATTCTTTTCTTAAAAATATATGTTATAATTTAATTCAATAAGAAAAAGAGAGAATAGAGATAAGAAATAGTCTTTGAATGTTATTGAAGACTGACGTAATGATTAATTGATTGATTGATGTATTAAATATTAGGAAAAATAGAAAGAAGATTCAAAGCTTAAAAATATATGTTATAATACAATTCCATAAGAAAGAACAGACTTGGATCCAGATAAGTATTTCAAAATAACATAAAAAAGAGATAAGAAATAGACTATGGAAATTAATTAAGACTGACTAAATTATTGATTGATTGATTGATGTATTAAATATTATTAAATATATTGTATTAAAAAAAATAGATAGAAGATTCTAAGCTTTAAAATATATTTTATAATATATTTCCATAAAAAAAGGAAAGAAAAGATTCGAATATAAAAATGCTATACTATATAATAGCATATAATAAAGATAACGAATAGTCTTTAAATATTATCTAAGATTGATTGATTGATGTACAGACTGTTTGTTTATTAAATATTTTGTATATATAAAAAATAGAAAGAAGAGGGCGAAAGCTTTAAAATATATATTATAATATAATACAATAAGATAAGGAAATAAAAGATTTGAATATATTAAAACTAAAGTATATAACTTAGAATATATATTAAAATATTCGTTGAACATAATATAAGACCTACTAATTTATTGATTGATTGATTACTTGCTCTTCATACAGATTAATTGATAGAAAAAAACAAACAGTTCTTATTTTCACATCCAAGTTGAAACTATTTGAAGTAAACACTTTGCCAAAGCTGCAAATAAGCTTTAAACAAAGACATATTTAAATCAGGCAAAGCAACTTTTAAGTATGTTTTTCACAATCTTTAAGTGTTAAAAGCCTCTCAGCCACAAAGTTCCCTCGGTCCTTTGAAGCTTTTGCAGCAGCTCAAGTCGCTGATCATTAAAGGGTATTTGCGAGTAAGACGAAGGCTCAACAATGCCGCAAACATAAGCTGCCTGCCTGCCAATGGCAAAATACTAAATACCAATGGCAAAATAAAAAAAGACGACAAAAATACCAAATACGTGCATTCAATGACTTTTTACGAGTTCAAAGCGCATTGTGTTCGGTTTTCAATGCGGGCGGGGGGAGGGCAAAAAGCCGCAAGAGGCTGCCACGCCCCCCCCCCCCCTGGCCGCAGCTTGAGCCGCTTTAGTCGTCGTTTTTTTTTCTCTTATTTTTTTTTTCTTTTCCTTTGGCTTTTGAATTTATGAGCGTATTTAATTAGCCAACAACACAAAAGCGCCAAAAAGGCGACACTGGCAAATACACACTTGGCCAAGATGGCAGCTGTTGGGCTTTGATTGATTGATTGAGGCTCAAGTGCCGGCGCCCAACGATTGCCGCCCCCCTTTTCCCTTCCCCTTCCCCTTCCCCTCCCCTCAAACAAAAAGACGCTCATGATTTTGAATAGAAAAGCAGGTGATTTGATTTTGTTGCTGGGTTGGGAAATTGCGGCTGATTTATTATACGTTAAGACAACAGATTTGCAGACTTTATATATATATATATATATATATATATTTCCTTTAAGTGTACACACTTAAAATTACTTATATATATATATATATATATATATATATTCTGGTATATAGATTCATCTATTGGAAAAAGCTTTTGGGGAAAATGGGAAACTTCACTTGAAATATGGACAGTTTACACGAGTTTTTCATTATATTCAGCACCTTTTGAAAGTGTGCGGCAGACATGAGAAATGGGCTTTAGGGATGGACGAACTGCGCTAATAGATACCCTGGAAAACATTAGGTTTTTAGGTTAAAAAGAGAAAGAATTATAAATAAAATTTAGATGAAAAACTTTGTTGGACAAACTCGAAACAAAGCTAAGCTAAACTTAGAACTGATAAAAGAAATTATTTAAAAGAGTTTTAAGCTTTCAACTAATTAAAATAGTTGATTTTTGTTAATTTTGGCCAGGGTAACTTCTAGTCAGGCACACCCCACGCAATCTATTGACTGCTTTTTTGGCATTTGCTGTATGTGTGTGTGTGTTTGTGTGTGTGTGTGCACATTGGATAAATGACAACTGACAAGTGAAGCACAACACGTTGAAAAGAGGGGAGCGAAAAAAAAAACGAGGGGCATTCCTGTCAGTTTAATGGCCTCTGTTTTTTTTTCTTTTTTTTTTTTTTTTTGAGGGGATTTCTTGTTGACAGAAAGATTTTGTAATGAAACGTGGAGAGCAGTTAAAGCAAAGTTCAGCAATAAAAAAAAAAGAGAGTTCTTAGAAATCAGCGCACAAAATTCAAAAAATAAATAGAAGAAGAAGAAGAACTTTGTTATAAACTTGTGCATGAAATGAAATAAGATAGCAAAAAGAAATAAAAAAGAGTTGTACAAAATTTTATAAACTAAATGAAATGAATACAACATCATTAATCATAAACTGTAATTGTGAGTGAAGAGTAAAAAAAGAAAAAATTATAATAATAATTATGAAAGTGAAGCAGAAACTTAAGCGACATTTGAAAAAGAAAAATTGCTCAGACTGCAAATTAAGAAATACAGAAAGTTAACACAAAGTGAACTGCCAACTTGCTAAACTTTTAACAAGTGCTGCCAACTTGCTGAAAGTTGACGTTGCTCAAAGTTTGTTTCGATTAAGCCTTAAATATGCATTTGAAGCCTTAAATTCATTATTTGAGCTTAATTTTTACTTTAACATAGAGCTGCCAACTTGCTTGACTTATAATAAGTGCTGCCACCTTGTTCGAATTTATTCTTTACATAAGTTTTTTGTTGTTGACGCTTTAAAATTGCCTTTAATTAATTTTTTTTATTTAACTTTGCCTTCAATAGAGGGCTGCCAACTTGCTTAACCCATGTCACTTAAATAGCTAATTTAATATTATTATTTATTGGGTCTGCCAACTCGCTAAATGCACTTAAAGGGCTGCCAACTTGTTTGAAATCAAGAGTTTATTTAGCCATCAACTGTTTGGCAGCCCTTCGACATGTCCATTAGGCTAACAGAGTCTGTCAGCACTGCCAACTTGTGCGAAAGTGCAACCTGCAGCATTTATTTTTAAACTTTATCTCAGCCCCATTTGAGCCAACTTTTGCTGCCTGCCTGCGCTTTATCGGGCGAACTTTTGACATGAGAATGGCCAGAGAAGGGGGTGGGGAAAAGGAAGGGAGAAGGGAAGAGGGGACTGTCCACTTGCTGGCGCTATGTTCGACCATAATTTTGTATTATTTATGTAATTTTTGTTCCTTATTTATTGGCAATTGCCCAATGCGAGCAAAACTTTTCGCAGCCTACTTTTATGCGAAGTCTTATCTATGAGACCGAAGGGTGTGTGTGTGTAAATGTGTGTGTGTAAGTGTGTGTGTGTGTGTGGGTGTTTGTCTCGGCTCGTTTTTCACAATTTTTTGTCAAGAGCAACAACAACAACGACAACGTTCTCGCAAAGAGGTTATTTAAATTAATTTCTGCGGTTGCAATAAATTTGTTTTTTGTCTCTTTGTTGCCGCCGCTGCTTGACTTTCTTTTTTATATATTTTTATTATTTTCAGGCAGCTGCATAAACCGTTATTTACAGCCTCTTCTCTCTGTGTGTGCCACGAATCTTGGCCTCAATATATGTGTGTGTGTGTGTGTGTGTGTGCGAGGGGGGTTCGATGTGTTTGGGGGCAGGTGCTCGTTTCGGTTATTACTTTATTTATTGGCCATCAATATTTAAAGGTTTAATATTTGCACGACGCGGCTCCCACTTTGCCTTTTTAGCATTTCCCATTTTCCATTTTCCTTTGCCTTTTCCCTTTGTGTTTTCTGCATTCTTGTTTATATTTGTTGGCCCATTGTGATTTTCAATTTTCAATTAAATTAATTTCCATAATTAAATTTTTGCTGGCCCAATTAACAAATGTGTCGCTAAGCCGCAACACTTTTAAATGTCATACACAAAAAGAAAGAAAAAACAAAAATTAAAAATAGTTTAATTAAAAACAACAATACAATTTTGATGAATGTCAAAAAAACCTAAACTTCCTATACCCTGTATATATAATACATATATAAAAATTGAGGACTTGTAAAAAAGAAATTGATGAGCTTTTTTTGGGACAAAAGTTATGATAAAATAAAACAGGAAAGAAATTATATTATGTTTGAGAAAAAATATTTGTTTTAATATATAACATTTATTTTTTTTTTTATTTATTTATTTATTCATTTATTTATTTGTTATATTAAATATAATATAATTTTGTATTTAATAACATTTATTTATTTATTCATTTATTACCTAACTGAAAATATATTTATTTATGTCTCTGATCAAAGCTTATGTTTCTTTTTTGCACTAGTTAAAGTTCTAAAGTTTTTTTTTTTTTCATTTAGATATAGATATTTAATTATTTGCTTTTGTTATTTATGTTTTATTTTTTATATATTTGCTAAATTTATTAAACATATTTTAAAAGATTTTTCCGACATCTTATTATATTTTAATATTTCATATATACTTTTTTGTATTTATATATATATATTTAATAGTGTGTTTATATGGTCATATCAATATTAATAAATAAAATATGAATATGATAATTAGATTATAAATACATATTTTATATATCCTTCCTAATCCCCAATTAAATCAGATATAAATCTAAATTTCTCTCTTTTCGTTTGCTTGCAGGTCAGTACCAAAATATATTTCGCACTCAACTTACAAATGAATAGGTAAGTGTTGGTGGGTGGGGAGGCTTCACTGTAGCCGCCGGCTCGCCGATAAATGCCAAAATGTGATGCGCATTAACGTGCTGAATAAATGATATTAAGTTAAGTGTTAAGTGCACATCAAATGCAATTGATGCGAAATTTTCTACAAAATTGAAAATTACGTTTAGGTTTTTGCGTAATGGTGAGTTGAGGGGGTGGGGGAGGGGCCAAAAGGGGGCGTGGCATAATGCAAAAATGCCAACCGCATTATGCAATAAAAAATAAATGCGTAATGCGGCAATAATAAAATGCATTCAATTAAGTTGCATACAAAATTGAAATCGACACCAAACCAAAATAATAAATATATATAAAAATATGTATGTATTTATATATATGTACATCTGTTAAATATGTGCAGCATTATTTGCTGCAGCTGCAGTTACAGTTATAGATACAAATACAATTTGAGCGCTTTGCCAATTTAACGACTAAATAAAAAAATTGAATTCATTTTATTAATCGTTTTTTATGCAGGCCACTTTACCCTGTTATTAACTGCGGCATATAATAGGGTATACTGATTGGATTCATAATTTGTATCTATATATACCCTTTAATTACTATTCATTTGTTCCATGCAACATCTAAAAATTGACAGGGTATCCTTAAGTCGTTCGCTTTGTTTTACCATGTTTTTTTTTCTTTTACATGCTGCACACATGGTCAACAAAAAATTTTGTTTAACAGCATTTAATTAAATTGATTTATACATTGTTGTATGCAGTTGTTGGTTTTCAATAACAACAACAACAACAATTAAAACAACAACAACATCGTCGACAGCCGCAACAATCTCCCATTATTGATGCTGTAAAAATAGTATCGTAATAATAAATAAATGTTGTGTGTCTGGCAAATAACAAAACAAAACCACACTGAACCCAAAGCTAACGAGAATTTCAAATGCCCTGCAAAAAAAGGGATCGAATAAAGTTGGAAAAAGGTTCCCTAAATTATATATATTTATATGAGAATATTGTTAGTTGCAATCCTTGCCAAATAGACTAAATTATTCTGAGAGGAATAGACATTATTAAAAATAAAATAATATGTTTAAAATATCTTGAAAATTTATTTAATTTAATTGGGTTCAAACACAGCAAATTAAAATTTATTTAATTCACATACTCAATTATTCACTTAAAGTAAAAAGAAAATATAAAAAAAATGAATGAATTTATATATAATAATATTATAATAAAATCAAAAATAATCTACAAAAAATATGTATAAAAATTTCAGACAAAGGATTAAGGATTAAATATCTAGAAAATCCCCAAAATGCAATTAGAAAAATTCTAAAAAAAAAATAGAATAATATGAACTTCAATAAAAACGAAAAGAGTACAAAACAACAAATAGATGCATTAACTTAACAATTATTTTAAACAGCCTATACAGATAAATATATGTATATATGGTAAATCAAAAGAGTTAATAGCAAAATATTCGCTTTGATAACTGCATAAAATTGCGTCAGTCAACGTTCAATCAAGCGTCAATCATGTAAGCATATTAACTCTATAAAATAAATGCCGTCCCGGTTTTTTTTCCTCCCCACAACATGTTTCATAACAATTGCATAAAACTCCCAACAAAGAGCAAATTTAATAATAAAAAAAAAGTATGTAAAAATTGTTAAAAAATCACAAAAAAAAAATATTTTCCGGCTTTTCCAAATGGATTCGCCTTTCAATCGCGTTCATATAACACAATTTTTTTTTACCCTCTGTGCTCGAATCGAGTCACATTTCAGGCGAATATTTATTTATATAAAAACACGCATTAAAAGTTAAACGAACTTTACTCCAATTTTTTTTTTTTTGTGTTTACAGTTATTCATACTATTAAACCCTTTTTTTTTGTCATTTTTCTCTTTTGGTTTCACGTAACACGCGTTAAATTCTTGTATGCGTTGAAGATTTAAGATTAAAGAGAAAAATAGCTGCAAGAATTGTTAAGCAGAACATTTTTATGCTTAACTTCATTATAATTATTTAACCTTAAGCTATCTTTAGTTAGTAGATCTCTGAAAGTGTTTGTAAAAAAAAAAACTTAAACTGAAAAATCGTTTAGTTTAAGTTTTATGTAAGCAGCACTTTAAAATGGCAAACGGAATACCTCTGCTTTGTTTTTTTTACAGTTTCTTCTTCATTATTGTTGTTGTGTTTTTTATGTATTTTTTGTTCGCTTATTAGAATTGTTGTTGTTGCTGGAAATGGGCAAATGGAAAATGAAAGCGAACAAAAAAAAAAAAATCCCGCACACCCCCGGGATCTCCCCCCCCCCCCCCCCCCCCCCCCCCCCTCCTGCTTTGGACGCCTCTGCTTTGGTTCAGCTTTGGTTCAGCTTCGCTCCATTAAAATGACATAAATCGACAGCATTCACGTGAGCAGCGCACATATTTGGCATGCCATTGAGTCACACACACACACACACACACACCTACACACACACACACACCTGCACGCACATTCACTTGCACGTAGCAAGTGAGTCAGCGTGCGATAGAGATGGAGATATATAAAGTAAGAGACACCTGCCTAAAACGTGCTTCAGCATTCGCTTTGTTTTAACTACAAAGCTGTTAAGGCGTAGCTTGACTGCCAGATACCCTGTAAAGAATTAAAGTAAACATAAATGCATTTAATTTAATAGTGAGAAGTAAGCTTGTTAAAAGAAGAAGAAAAAACTAGTTTGAATTTTCTACAAGAAAAATAATTGTTTAAGGCTTAAATTCCAAGCTGGAAAAAATAGTTGAAATCATGTCTTATTTGACATAATTTTAAACTAGTATGGCATATGAAAATGCTTATAAAGACAGACATATGTATTTATATACATAAAGATAGAAAAATATAAATTTTTTATATGAAAATATTATAAAATAATAAAAAGAAGAGTTTTTTGATCTACTAACTTAAATCTTAGACGAAATAAATAACGTATATTTCAGGTTAAATAAAAAAATTATCTTTTGGATTGATATATAATCCAAATACTTACACTTATTTATCCTGTGAACTTTAAACCTTTAAAATAGTTCAGTTAGAAAGTTGACTGAATTAAATTTGGCACAAAACTTAGACAGAAATATATATATATATTTATATTTAAATACGTACATATTCGATTAATATAATGTTATATTAAAATATATTATATTATAATTTATTATTTTATATTTATTTATATAATATTATATGATAGTATATTATATTATATTATTTTATATTATATTATTTTATTTTACTTTATATAAAAAGCTTTTAATCATGCTTTACTTCTTCTAATGTATTTTTTTTTTTTGTTGAATATATAAAAAGTAATCATTAATTTTTGCTTATTAGTTTAATCTTCCACATCAAGCATTTTATGCTACTATCAAAAGATAAAAAAGCAATTGATTAAATGAAGTTCTTAACTCTCATATCTCTTTCTCTATCTCTGGTACACTCATTAATGATTCATAGAACTATGTGATCTTAGTCAGCACTTAGGCTAAACATTTATAAAAAAAAATTCATATTTTGTTTCTTGATTAAGGCTATTCAAAAATAAACCTAAAATTCAAACAGTAACTTTATTTTATATTTAGTTGTATATTTAAATTATTTTTTTTTTTAGATTTATCATTACAAAAATGCTAAATTAAAGCAAAACTTGTTTTAGTTTTGAACTTTTATATGCATAAGATATTTTTGCGTAGGCTTCACACAAATAAGCTGTTAATAAGTTGGCCCTTTTAACGCCTAAACGGGGCGTGGCAGCTTATGACAGACCAAGCAGAAGAAATCAGCTCAAACGATTTAGTCAAGTTTTTTTTTCTGTGCATATTTTAAATAATTTTTAACACCAGCAGCGAGTGGGAACCAAAAGGTGTGTGTGTGGGCGTAACTGTGTGTGTGTATGTGTGTGGGTTGTCTGCTCCCACACACACACACACTCACATCTTTTGCTGCCTTCTTTAAGCCCAGCTTTTAATTAAATACAGCTAACAATGTAAATTCACATTCATTGCAAGAGTTTATTTTTTTTATTCTGCTGCTAGTTGGTTACTTAGTGCCTTGGCAACTTTTAAAACTCCCCTCTTTGCCGCCCCAGCCTCCATTTGCCAGTTTGTCGTTTGTCGTTTTCCATTTGCCTCACGTTGTAGACCAAGGCAAAAAATTCACACACACGGTGTGTGCCATACACACGCACACACACACACACACCCACACACCTATTCTCTATGGCAACGTCTTTCTTTCGTTCTCGTTGTTGTTGTTTTCACTATATTTTTAATTAATATTTTTCTGCATTGCATACTTTACGGCGCCCTCTCTTTCTCTCTTTCTCCCACTCTCTCTCTCTCTCCCTTTCTCCCCATATGCAATCGTTAAACAACACTGGCGCCAGAGTCTTGCACCTGCAATTTTACAGCTTCTCGTTAACACACACACACACACACACACACACACACCACGTCCAGCTCGTGGCCACATAATTCCAGTTATAAATAGCCCAAAGCTAAGTTGCAAACTTCCCATAAATATATCGTTTATAAATATGACCAAAACTTGAACAAAGGAAATTAAGCGATTTATATTTTTGTAGATTGCACAAATTGCATTAAGCAAACGTTATAAAGATTTTTATGATCTAGCATTTAGTTATTTTATATTAAACATTGGCCAAAGCGTTCCTTAAGAAAATTTAATACAACTTAAGTTAAGATATGAAAAGCTTAAGTGAGAAAAATATCTGTTCAAATTTCTTTTAATGCTGTTTAAAGATTTTTTAGATTTTTATATAGTTTATTTTATTATAAAAAAATACTTGATATGTAATTAAAAGACTTTATTCCAAATTGTCTCAGTATATTTTAATGGATTTATTTATTTACAATTTTTGTATACATTTTATTAAAAAAAAATCTTTCAATTTATACAGAACTTCACGTCAGATTAATGCACAAAAAAGTTAAATGTAAATTTTCTTAACTGTTTTCACCTCGTTATTAGTTTATTTATATATTTTCTAATCAGCTTATCACTCGTTAGATTCGCCTTCAAGTCTGTTTTCTTTGACTTGACTTTGACTTGATTTGACTCGTTCTTCTTCTTCTTTCATTTAATTTTGTTACTCGCTACATGTTTTTTTATAATTAATAATTTTGCCTTTCCCATATATATATATATTTACTCGCTTAGTCCAATTCTCTTTGTTGAAATAAACTTCTTTTGTTCAGTTCTCGTTACTCGTTAGTTTTTAGTATTAACTGCTTTTTGTTTGTTTGTTACCTGTGTTATTTAATAAAATATTTTATAAAGATTTTCGTCACAAGATTTTTGCTTTATTTAGTTATAGCAGCTTTGCTGGTTACTCGTTACTTTCTCTTTTCCTAGCATGTTGTATTGCGTTTTTTGTTACTTTTATTTACTCGATTAGTTTGTTTTTTTACCTTACAATAATTTATAAATATAAAACAATTTTTACTCGCTGATTTTGTTCCATTTAAACTCTCAGCCCATAAACGTTCTACTCGTTACTTTAATTCACTCGCTAGTTGTGTTTTTTTTTTATTGCTTCTCTTTATAAAAAGAACTTTGTTACTCGTTACTTCTTTGTTTTTTATATGCTTTATGGGTTTTGTTTTTTTTTTGTTTATTTACTTTACAGTCTTCAGCTGTCTACTCGTTACTTTGCTGAGTTACTCGTTTGTTATAAACTCCCAACACGCTCGCTACAAATTCACTCGCTGCTTTTGCTTCACACTTTAGGCAACTTTGTTACTCGTTACAGTTTCCACGTTTGTGATTTTCTTTTACTCGGTACTTTTTGATTGCCTCTCGTTACATTCTTGTCTTCAGCCATTAGCCAACTCAGCCGAACTCGACACTATCTCTATCGCTGCAATAGCGATAATAGACACCCGACTTGCAGTAAGTGTTGCTGCAGCAGCAGTTACTGCAGTAACAGTTACTGCTGCTGCTGCTGCAGAATTGGGTCAATGTCTGTCTTGCGACACAATTCTGAGGCATTCTCCTACGGCAAGTGCCTCGTTTTCCACTACTTTCCAAATACCCAATTGTGGGCGGCATCCAAAAGGGGGGCGTGGCACCAAAAGTGACTGCGACTGCGACTGCGACTTGGGGCGATTGTCACGTTTGCAACAAATGGCGCAAAGTGCAAATGCAATTCGTGTATTTTACTTAATTTTATTATTACTATTACGTGCAAAATCGTCCAAATCGAAATCGCGTCTGCCCAAAAGTTTCTTCCTATATAAGAGTATCTTTTATATATATATATATATAAATATATTTTTTTTATAGGCTGCAACAATTGCATTAATTTACCTGTGAACAAGTTTTCCTCCACTTTCCCCTTCACGCATTTTATTAACATTTTTTTTTTATGCTATGCAAGAGTTTTAATTAAGTTTTTCGACTGGGCCAGCAAAACTTTTATAATTCTACTCAGTTCGCTCTTTTATTATTTTTTTCATTAGGGCAGCTTAAACCAAATGCGCAAATTTGCAAAAGTATTTTTTCATTAGCTCATTTCAAGAGTGTCGTCAAATTACAAGAAGCACAAAAAGTGTAAAAATTGAATAATTGCACTCAATAAATGCTGACACGAATCAGAATCCAGAATCAGCATTCGAATTTGAATCCGAGCAACGTCATTCAATTGATTCATTTTTCAATACGTTGCAATTTGATTTGTCAGCTAAAAAAATTCTTTCATCTCGAAATTCGCTTATAAACTAGGACACATTATTATTCTTGTTGTTGTTGTTGTTGTTATTTGAACCGATTGCCCTCGTCACACACTCGTCACTTTATATGCCATTTAAGTGGCTTATTTAGTTTTGATTGAGGTCATTCAAATTGGCTGCCATTATTGTTTAATTACCATTTTCATCTTTTGCGGCATTTTGCATTATACATTATGCATTTGGCATTTGCATTTTGCCTACTGTGCGGATCTTTTAATTACGGTATTTATTCTACTCGTTGTCGTTGCAATTCGCCAATTTACTTTATTTGTGAGTTTTTTCCCAGCTTGTTTACACTTAACTCGTTAGGATTGGTAAATCTGGTCTTAATTATTTACATTTTTATATTCATTAGTTATTGCTTGAGTTCTACTCGTTGCTTTTATTTTTACTCGTTCGTGCCTTTCAATTGTTTCTCGCCAACATATTACTTGTCACTTGCATCTAATTTTCTTATTTCTCATCACCTTAGTCAATTTTTCTTGCTGCTTGCTTTGCTTACATTCTGCTCGTTATTTGTCTTTACTCGTTACTTTGATATATGTCAGATTATTTTTCTATTTGTGACACAAATCCTGCTGTCTATTGTTATTCACATTATACAAACGTCTTTTAAATATTCGCTTTCCATATTCCTCCAGACGCTCGCTTCTATAATTTCTTTAAATTTTACTCGTTGCATTGACTTCTACTCGTTTCTATTAACTTCGATAATTTTTTCTTGTTCGCCCACTGCATTTTTTTAACTGGGTCCATCAACAATTCGCTTTTATTTGTTACTCGTTACTCGTCAGGTTTTACTCGTTACTTTTCACTCGCTGCTGTATTCATTCTACGAAGGCAATCGCTTACAATATACCTTTAAATGTTCGCTTGTAAAGTCTTCTTATTTTACTCGTTACTCGTCTTCTAGATTCTACTCGTTACTTTGATTTACTCGTTTCTATAAGTGTATATCTTAGTCTCTGACATTTTTCCTCTCTACAGCTTTCTTTTAAAATGCTTTATCAACAATTTGCCTTCTTTTTGTTACTCGTTACTTTTTACTCGCTGCTGTTTACTTCTCGCTCTTTATTCTGACCAGCTCTAATGTTATCTACTCGTTTCCTTTTGTTTATGTCACATTGAATCACATTTGAAACCTTACAGCTAATTTATTCGCCACTCGCTGCTTTCATCTTCACATTATGGCCATGTTAGCTGTCTGGCTAATAACTGGGCCACATTGCTGTCCGTTATCGCTTCACGCTTATCGAGCTTTGAACATTGATTGGCACATGGAGCAGAAGATGAACACGGGAATCTACTCAATGCGATTAACATTCAATTGCCTCATTTGCCATTCAATCGGGTCAGCGTTAAAAATTTGCTGGCATTTGAGGCTCAAATCGCGAATTAAGCATAATTGTGATGGCAACAACAACAACAATAACAAAATGGCAACAAAATGGCAACAATTATATTATTTCACACGGGCTCAAATTCCGTTTCGATTTTTGGTTTTTCACAAAAATATTCTCATTGCATTTTTCTCCATTGAAGTCTATTTTGTGGCTGTTGTTGTTGTTGTTGTTGTTGTGGTTGCATTTGGTTTGTTTGCTTTGTCGGTATTATGCACGATAATCAGCTATCAGTATTGACCAAATCGATACAGTTAACGATTCCAACTCGACTAGTTAATGCCCTGTAAAAATTGTTTAATTAATTGTTTATTTTTCTCTATGTTTCCTGGAATATTATTAAGTTCTTTCATATTATTAAAAATGAGTATATTTAAAATTTATAAATATATTTATTTATTAAATATTTAAATAAGTATTTTCTATATATAAAATGAAATATAAAAAGTGCAAAAAAGAATTTCTTTAATTTTTTATTTATTTTTATTTTATTTCTTATTTGTTTTTTAAGCTGAGCCCTTTGTTTCTTTTATATGAAATAGGAATTTTTATGTAATTTATGACAATTTCATTCACATTATTAAAATCCAAAAAATAAGAGAAATTTTGAATATTTTGTACATATGACAAATTTTACCCTTACTTTTATTTTATTTCTTTTATTTACCTAATTGTTAAATATTCTCCATAATTGATTTTTTTATAATTTATATATCTGATTTAATGTAGAGCATTAAAAGATATTTCTTCTCTTTAGCTATACTCTCCAAATTGTTCACTTCCTTGAATCGCTCTTCAAATTGTGCATACCCCTTAAGATGTCTTCATTACAGGGTATAAACATAATGTTGACATCAATTCTGTGGTCATTTAATGAATATTAAGTCATTAGGCCGCTCATTCGATGGACAGCGGTCAATATCACGCTGTCAAGCTAACACACACACACACACACATACACACACACACCCTGACATACACCCCTGTCCATATAAATAGAGCTGCAGCTAAGTAGACAAATTGATTTTCACGCACTTTTTGCTTTTGTTGTTTGTCATTTGGCTTTTGTTATAGTTCAAATTTGTTATTGTTGTTGTTGTTGTTGTTTTAATGGTCGAGCAATTTGTAATCGCATCTCGTTTGCCAAATGTTTTTATTTTTTTGGCCAGCGACAGCTGCGCAAGTTTTTCTCGGATTCACCCAGAAAATTGTATTAGATTGGATTAGCAATCTGTGGAGATTGATACAGATATATATATATATACATATATATTTATATATGTATGTTTATGTATACTCGTAGCAAATTACTCATAAGGCGTCAGCTTTGAAGAAAACTAATCAAAAATCAATTGGCTCAATGTGAAAATGAAACTCAAATGTGTCTTAAAAATCTTTTTGTTTTCTAATTTTTCTCTCTTATTTAGTTTGTTGTTTCACTCAGCAAATTGTACTTAATTTAATTGAAATTTTCAGCTGTATATATTTTGATATATATAAATACAAATACATATATATTTAATTTTTATTCATTAAACTTTATCTTTGAATATATTTCACTTACGCTTAAATTAAGCATAAGTTTCTTATATGAAGCTATTTGTTTTCTAAAATCTTAAAATGTCAAGCAATATTTTATATTCTAAAAATAAAAAATATTTCTGCTTATCTAATTAAAAAAATAAATTTTTTTTTAAATTAAAATTCTGAAAGTGTGTTCAAATAAACTTGTTAAGCTATAAGCGACTGCTTAATACTCTTTTTAGAACATAAAATATTTATATATTTATTATATAATAATATATAAATATATCTGGAACTCACCTAAGATAAAAACCAATGAAGTCTTTGAAACTTATTTAACTAAATTCAAACAAAACAAACTCAAATCAAAATTAATTATAAATGATTTATGTATTACTTATGACATATTATTTATATATTCCTTCATTAAATATGATAATATTATAAAGATTATTTAATCAGTCCTTAACTGAATATGTTAAAGTATCCTTAAGATATTATTTCTCCTCTCTTAAAACTGAACTCAAGAATTGTTTAAAGCAATTTAATTGCAAATACATTTTTTCTTCTATTCCTTTGACATTTGTGGAATTCCTTTTGCGAAATTATGCAAGGACACTTTTTGTTCAGTTATTTTTTAATAGTTCTCTTGCTGTGCCCATTACGTATACGTAATTTAGAGGTATTTCATTTCATTTCATTTCATTTCCTGCATTTCTACTTTACTCATTAGTCTTAGTCTGATTTAGTTGTTGTCTCTTTTTGTTCTTATTAAGCAATTTTTTGGCAACAACAGCAACAACAACAACAACACCCATCTTCCCTCTCTTTCTTTTTGGACTAACCCTAAAAGCAGCTTTTGCTTTTGCTTTGGCTTTGGCTTTAATTGTTTTTTAAACACATTTTAAGCACTTTTTGTCTCGGCAATAAACAAAACGTCAAGCATCAGCAAACACAGCAGCAACTGTTCCAAGTCGGTAAATGGAACGAACAACAACAGCAACAGCAACAACAGCAACAACAACAACAACAAATAGCTAGCAAGATTTACCTTGAAGTGAGCAGCGTTTTTAACACTTTCACTTTCAACGTGCAACACATTCATTTAATTTGACGTCTCGCGCCCTCGCAGCAACATTCACAGCGGCAACATTCACAGCAGCCTAATTGTCGTCAAATCTCTCAGCCCACCCTTAAGAAACAACTTTAAAGGCCGCCCTCGTTTCTGTTTGCTGTCTCAGCGCAAAAATGTTGCTGCTCTAATTAGAATGAAATGATTTTCATTTTGCTGTTTGTTGCTGTTGTTGCTGTTGTTGTTATTGTTGTTGTTGTTGCTGTGAATAATTTATGCCGCCTTAGCTGCTGCTGCCTTTCCTACAACTGCTGCCTTTCCTGCTGCTGCTGCTGATGCATGCAAAATTCATAGAAATTCTCCATTTCCATTTTAATTTTAATCACACTGATTTAATTGCTTTGCAGCAACAACAACAGCAGTTACAGCAGCAACATTGCAAATGACACTTAAGTATATTTTATGCTGAGCCAAAGTGAATAGCTTAGCTGAGCGATCCGTTGATCCGCCATAATTCTGCAGCTGCATTAACTGCTCCGTCATTTCAGTTGAGTTCAGTTCGAAGCTCATCTTTATTATGTTCTTATTGCTGTTGCTGCTGCTGTTGCTGCTGCTGCTGCCAAAAAATTTAATGCTATCTTGACAGTTGCTGAGAGACTTGACAGATGTTGCTGTTGTTGTTGTTGCTGTTGATGTTGCTGTCAGGGCTGATGATGTTGTTGCTGTAGTAAATAATGCTGCTGTTGTTGCTGCTGCCTCTACTGTTGCTGTTGCTGTTGATGATGTTGCTGCTGTTGATGTTGCTGCTGCTTCTACTGTTGATGCTGTTGCTGTTATTGCTGTTGATGTTGCTGTTGTAGTTGATGTTGTTGTTGCTGTCAGGGCTGATGATGTTGTTGCTGTTGCTGCTGTATTTAATGTAGCTGCTGTTGTTGCTGCTGCTTCTACTGTTGCTGTTGTTGTTGATGATATTATTGCTGCTGATTTTGTTGTAGTAGTTAATTTTGCTGTTGCCATTGCTGCTGCTGTTGCTGCTGTAGTTAATGTTGCTGTTGTTGCTTATGTTGCTGTTGCTGTTGTTATTGCTGCTGCTGTTGCTGCTGCTTCTACTGTTGTTGCTGCTGCTGTTCCTGTTGTTGTTGATGATGTTGTTCTTGTTGCTGTTGTTACTGTTGTTATTGCTGATGTTGCTGTAGTAGTTAATGTTGCTGTTGCTGCTGCTTCTACTGTTGATGCCGGTGCTGTTATTGCTGATGTTGCTGCTGCTGTAGTTAATGTTTCTGTTATTGTTGCTGTTGCTGTTGTTGTCAGGGCTGATGATGTTGTTGCTGTTGCTGCTGTATTAAATGTTGCTGCTGTTGTTGCTGCTGCTTCTACTGTTGCTGTTGTTGTTGATGATGTTGCTGCTGTTGATGTTGTTGCAGTAGTTAATTTTGCTGTTGCCATTGCAGCTGCTGTTGCTGCTGTAGTTAATGTTGCTGTTGTTGCTTATGTTGCTGCTGTTCCTGTTGTTGTTGATGATGTTGTTCTTGTTGCTGTTGTTACTGCTGTTATTGCTGATGTTGCTGAAGTAGTTAATGTTGCTGTTGCTGCTGCTTCTACTGTTGATGCTGGTGCTGTTATTGCTGATGTTGCTGCCGTGGCCTTTGGCATTTGCAATCACACAGCAACAGCAATTGCTGTGCCCACAGCAGCAGCAGCAACCAGTTTTTTCTGGCTTCATTAATTATAAGCAATCGGTTGCTGCTGCTGCAGATATTGTTGTTGTTGCATCTTTTATTCATGCACAAAGTTCAATTGATTGCAATTAGTAGCTGCCCCTAAATTGTGTTTGTGTCAACTATTTATTCACGGCAAACCCTTCGAGCACATTTGAGCCCGCATCTTGTTTGCAGCAACAGTTGCTGCTAAATTGATTTTTGCTTTTAATGCATGAAATAATCTATCAAAAGATTTGCAGCAGCAACCAAACAGCTCAATTCTTTTTCCAGGTCAGAGGTCTAAATGTTCATTAATTTTATCGGGCAGCAAGGGCGAAAGCATCGTCAAAAAGAAAATCGTTGCAACTGTCAGCAACAGCAGCAGCAGCAACAACTTCCACAGCAGCAACAACAACTTGGAGCAGCTTCGCAGTTATATTTATTTATGCTGTTTGCAAACATTGAAATTGCATTGCCAGCAAACCTCGTTCCTCTTCCTCACTTTTGATGCAAATGTGCACATTGCTGCCAGCGGCAGCAACAACAACTCACAGCGGCAACAGCAGCTGCCACTCATCTAATGCACATTGCTAATGTGTTTGCGATGCAACAACACGATAGCTCGACGGCAATTCAGCAAACCCATCTCGAAAGCATATTAACAAACATATATTATAAACAATTTGTAGTACAGTGAAACCTCAATATAACATTTAAACATATTAAATTGAGTGCAAATCAAATCGCTTTCCAAGCGCTGTAAAATAACATTTGAATGAAAGCGCTGTTAACTAACATAAAGCTAATTAGTTAATTAGCTGAAGTGACAACAGCCTTAAACAAAGTTTTCTTTCTGCTCAGTATAAAAGAAAATGATAATTAATAAAATAGAAAATATATTTAAGCATTACATTTCTAGTTTCTAGTTATCTGTTAAATCCTCCTTATTAAGAAAAGTTGTTCTCATAGTCTCTCATTTTGTTTTCATCTCTGTTAAACATTAACAGTAACATTGTCAATCACTGTAAACAGAGGCAGCTAACAGTACAGCTTATTTTAACAGTCATTGTTACAAGGAATGTTAAAAGTTAAACAAACTTTAAGCTAACATTTCAACATTACAGAGCCTATGTTAAGCTTAACAGCAGCTGTTAAAATTGCTATTTAATGCAGGTTCATTCTTAAAGCCTTGTTAAGTGTTCTGTTAAGCTATTTCTTTTTCTTTTTTACTTTATTTTTATGCTGTTAAGCTCCCTCCAGTTTTATATCACTTCTTCTGTTGCTTTTGGCGAGACAACAGTTGATGATGATTTATGTTAATGCGAGTGGCATTACATTACTGTTTACCTCGTGGCCCGCTCTTTGTGTGCATCTGTATCTGTGTGTGTGTGTGTGTGTGTGTTTTTTATGATCTCGCGGCTACTTTAAAAACAAAGTCGCCCATTTGGCGAACACTTGACCCAGACACAGAGTGCGCCCAATGGCCAATGGACTTAAAGACCAATGCAAATTAAGCACTTCACGGAGCGCCCTTCAATTTTTATGCTTTTTCTCTCTCAATGTTCTTCTTTTATACCCTAGACTCATTAAATGGGTATATTGATTGGCAGTTGTAGACATTTTAAGTTGGTTTTCATTGAAGTTTTTTTTTGATAATTACAATACTTATTTTTAATAAATCAATAATTATCGTTCTTTTAAGAAATGTTTCCCTTTTTGGCTAGCTGCCTTAATTAGCTTTTAAATGTAGAGGGCATACCCTTATTTTTTAGCTAACATATCCATTTAATTGCTTATTTTTTAAATTTGCTTTGCCAGGGTATCTTCTATTCGAGCATGCTCACTTGTTTCTTACCGCAACGAAGCCATTGACCAAGCACACAATGACCTGGGTTAATAGATTTATGGCATTTACATATTCGACGCCCACTGAATTTTTTTCTTCTTGCTTTTTTTTCTTTTTTTGCCCTTTGTTGATTACCCAAATATATATAAGTATATATATGTATATACATATATATATATTTTGTTGCCGCTGCGCATTAAATGGGAATGTCAGCAAGTCGGGCAAACAATAAATACCCAGGCTAGATTTGTGGGTTGGGGTTACGTCCAAAAATTTGCCTATTTTTGGCCCAAAAAAAAAAAAAAAATGAACGAAGAAATTTATATATATATTTTTTTTTTTCAATGGGCCATGTCGTTGGCCCTTTTGTGTTAATAAACAAATAATCTACTTAAGTTCAACAATAAAAAGGGAACGACAATGTCATAAAATGCCAAAAGGCAATATAAGTAGTAACTACACTGAGCGAAAAATGTGGGCAAGAAAAATAGATGAAAAAATAATAAGAATAATATAATAATTTTAATAAGAATTAAGTTTGGAAGTTAACTTGATTGAATTGGTTTCTTTTTCTGTGTATAGTTAATATTTATAAAGTTGCACTACACTGAGCAAAATTGATGTAGACTTAAAAGTGCTTAAATATAAAAATATATTTTTAATTAAATAATTTTTTATTATTATTTAGGCAAAACAAATGCTTTTAAACTTATAAAAAAATTGCATACGCACCCTAATTTCTCGCAGTGTACGCAACCATCAATCGCGAACAAAGCGCCCCCCCAACAACAAAAAGCATAATAAAAATATAGAAGCAAAAAGAAAAAAAAGAATTATTTCCACATAATTTATTTGCACGCACACAGCGCCAATCACTGCAATAGGAGAAAAAGAGAGAGAGAGAGGGAGGAAGGGAGGAAGGGAGAGAGAGAAAGGTTGAGGGGGAGCTGCGTATTAGCCTTAAGTAAATGGCTGGCTGGCCATTTGTTTGGCCTCCCTTCCGTTCTTCTCCTTTTGTGCGTTGATTGATCGGTTCAAACATTAATGTGCATTTAATTGGCGCTCATTAGCCAACGGCAACAGCAACAGCAGCAGCAACGGGAGCAACGGGAGCAACAGCAGCAGCAGCAACAGCAACTGCTGCGCCAGCATTAGCAACACGTGTAGCCACAGCAACAACATTAAGCAGCAGCTGCAATTGCTGCCGTTACAAATTTTTGCAACAGCAGCAGTTTCTAAAGAAAAAACATTAAAAAAAACCAGCCACAAATGCAGCAGCAGTAACAACAACAACAACAGCAACAGCAACTAGGATCTGCAGCAGCAACACCTACATAAAAAAAAAAATGGAACAACAACCGTAACAAAAATAACAATGGTGGATTTAAAATAAGAAAATAAGATGCTTCAACAACAACAACTAATCAAATATACTCAAAAGCAGAATAAGAATCAACAACAGCAGCAGCAATTTCTGTCATAAGGGCAACAATAGCAGCAGCAGCATTTGCATATTCAACAGCAACTGCAATATTCAAAAGAGCAACGGCAACAATATTGACAACAGCAGCAACAATTGATGCCATAGTTATATCTTAACTCGCACCAATTTATTTATTTGTTTGATATATGTATATATTTATTTATTTTTTTTTATTTAGTTTTATTTATTTATATATTTTATTTATTTAGTTTTATTTATTTATTTATTTTTATTTATTTATTTACTCATATACTTTTTTATTTTTATTTAGTTATTTATTTCTATTTATTTATTTTTATTTATTTATTTTTATTTATTTATTTTAATTTATTTATTTTTATTTATTTATTTATTTATTTTTATTTATTTATTTCTATTTATTTATATTTATTTATATTTATTTATTTACTCTTATATACTTATTTTTTGATGTATTTATTTATTTCTATTTATTTATTATTATTTAATTATTTATTTTTATTTATTTATTAATTGGCTATATTTAAAGAAATCCCAAAATAAGCAATATTCAAAAACAGAAGCAACAATATTCATAAAGGCAACAGTATAAGTAATCTAAACAGCAGCAACACTTTAAGCCAAAAGCAACAACAGCAACTTTTTCAATCCCAGCAACAGCAGCAACACTTTCCTTCTCGGCAACAACATTTTCTCTCACACGAACAACAACTTAATTTTACTTACAGCAATAACAGTAATTATTTCCCTTTAGCAACAACAGCAACTTTATCACTCTCAGCAACATTCAAACTTCTAACAATAGCAGCAACATTAAAACTCAGAACAACAGCAGCAACATTTTTTCAGTCAGCAACAGCAGCATTAACAATTTCAATCTCCAGCAGCAACATTTACAGTCTACCAACAGCAGCAACACAATTTTCTCAGCAACAGCAGCAACTTTCTTAGCCTCAACAATAGCAACAACATCTTCAATCTCACAGCAGCAACAGCTTCAACACGCGATCTGCAACAGCAGCAACATTGTCGCTCTCTCTTTCTCGATTGCGCGATCATCAACGCCCACACACCTGAGGGCCACGCCCCCTTTCCCTACACCTGCCTCCAGCTAATTTGTTATGCATGCAACGTTCTTGCCACACAAATTTCCCTTTTGATTTTCTTTTAGTGCCTGTTGCAAGTTCAACTTTCGTTTGCTCATTTGAGTTGATTTATTACGCGATCAATTCCTCTCTCTCTCTCCCCTTCTCCCTCTCCATGTCCGTCTCCCTCCTTTTCTCAGTCGATTTAAATATAATCAAATGAAAACAAAGAACTTTTCGTCGACTTTATTTTTAGAGCCGAGAATATCATTTTTATGGCCGCCTGATTTATGGCCAACGATTGCATTTAAACGCTTTATGGGCCTCGCCCACATTAAAATCATAGACCACAAAACGAGAAGACGGAAGCTTTTTTTTTTTTTTGGTATTACAACTGATAAAACGAAAAGACTTTGAGATGTTCTCTGTAAACTTAACAGATGTCAAATATGAAGATAAACAAATTCCCGATTTCTTTAAAGAAAACAATTCATTGAAATAATTTTTTTTGTTAAATAAAAATATTTTTTAAATAATAAATATAAATTTCTAAAATATTCTTAAACATAAAAAAAAAAAAAATTTTAATGTATATATATATGTATATAGAATCTATCTTTTTTTAGCCCATACAAAATTCCATTAGTTGCCTTCAACCGTGTAAACAAGTGTAAAGAACACTGAAAGAAAACTTTGTGTCTGGGAATGCGCAAAT
The DNA here is from genome assembly GCA_004143845.1 of Drosophila lacertosa. Classification (NCBI taxonomy): domain Eukaryota; kingdom Metazoa; phylum Arthropoda; class Insecta; order Diptera; family Drosophilidae; genus Drosophila; species Drosophila lacertosa. The sequence goes on along the minus strand of SCDZ01000831.1, from coordinate 44,061 downwards.
GTTGCAGAAAGAAAAATCGCACAAATAAAATATATATAAATAAAACGGGGAAAAGAAAGAAATTCCACAAATTCAGCATTCATAACATAAAATGTTGTCAGCTGTTGTTGTTGCTGTTGCTGTTGTCACATTGCAATCAATAAAGAAGACTTTTATATGCGGATGAACTCGCAAACTTACATGGGAAACATGTAAGGCAAACTCCTTGACGGGATTCCCCTTTTCCCTTCTCCTCCTTCAATTCCTGAAGAAGTTGATTGTTTGTGGCAGCAAATGTTCTTGTTGCTGTTGTTGTTTGCTGTTGTTGTTGTTTGCTGGTTGTTGCAGCCATTTTACTTTATTGTTGCACCAGGCGAAGAATGCCTGGCTGGCTGGCTGGCTGAGACGAGACTTTTCTCTATGGTCTCGGGGCCACTCTAATGTGCTGTTAGAAGCTGTTTGTCTTGCAGCAAACAAGGCGAAATGGCGGCGGACTTGACTATTTGACAGACCGACAGATACCCTAGACAAATACACAAAAAAGTTGAAGAAAAATTTTATTTCATCTTTATTTAGTTGGGTAAACCTAAGATTTAAAATAAATACTCTTTTTAAACATTTGATTGATTGATTGATTGATCTGTTTTAGATTAATTTTAAAATACAAAATATTTCAATATTCCATACCACAAACTTTAAAAAGTTGCCTTTGAAGAGCTTTATTTAATAATTGATTGACTTGAGAGATTCTGAAGAAATTGATTTATGATTGATTGATTGAAATATTTGCTATCTGATTATGAATTGATTCTATGAGCATAAGTATATGAACATATGATTAATAAACTGATATATTTGATTGATTGATAGATTTGGTCATTGATTGATTGACTGATTAATTTTGTGGATTGAATTGATAATTGTTTAATTTATGTATGTAACAGTTGAATGATTGACTCATATTCAGCGATTGATTGAATTGATTGATATAAAAATTAATTTATTAATTGACTTAGTTATTGAATTATTTGTATGATTGATGAATAGTTTACTTATTTACTGATTGATTGATTTGATTGATAAAAAATAATATATTTGATTGATTGATTTGATATTAATTGGGATTATTAAGTGTTATTTAGTCTTATAAATTATTGGTTGATTGATGATGATTGATAGATTTATTTAATAATAAAATAATGAATTTATTGACTTGCTATTAAACTGATTGATTGGGCTAGTATTTGATTGATTGCTTGTATATATGATTGATTGATTGATTGATGGATTAACTGAAAGCATTCAAGATCAAAGTGTTAGCAAATATTGTGCAATATTTCAACATCGTTTCTTCTCTTTACTTTATATGCCACTGCATACGACCTCCTGTTGTGTCTACAATATTACAGGGTATAAAGCACAACAGACACGAAACGACGACAGGCGACAGCAGCCAAGTGCGCTTGACATTTGTAACTGGGCGTGGCACCAAATGGAAATGGCGATGGGAATTGAAATGGGCATGGTTATGGCCATAAGCTAGGGGCGGCACGAAAGGGTGAGGGGGGGGGGGGGCGTGGCCAAGGCAGTAGGTGTTTGCAAACGAGCAAAAGATGAAGGCGAAACAGAACACAAAATGCGCACACAAAAACGCGACAGCAACAACAACAACAATAAAAACAACAATAAAAACAACAACAACGAAATGTCTGACAAATGTCAACAATGTTGATTTATTTGCGCTTACATTTATTTATGATATGCAACATTTTTCCAAATGCAATTTCTCCATACATTTTTTATTTGTATTTTCCACAAAACAACATTTTGCATTTGCTGCTGATTCTGTTTCCCAGCAGCTGCTGCTGCTGCTTTATCTTCTTCTTCTTCCACTTCCACTTCTCTTTGTCCAAGTGTTGGCATAACTCTTTACAGCAGCAACTGCAACTGCAGCAACTTCAACTGCAACTGCAGCAACTTTAATTCTGTTCTCCCACTCGAGTAGTCGGTAAATATTTGCCGAAAAAGAATCTCATGCAAAGCGAAAGAACTTAAAAAATATATATTATAATCATTTAAACAAAAAGCAAGTAACAATGATCGACCGACAGATACCCTGCACAAAGTTTTACTATGTAAAAACTATGTAAAAAATGATTGAACACATGTTCTTTTAGATATTTATAAAGTTCTTCAGCTTTTTACCAAGCAAATTTTAAGTCTGTATTATTTTTTTTTTAATTCATTTTTGACAATAGCTTTAATAGTATTTTTTAGATATACCCAAAAAAAAACATATTTTAATATCGATATTAATCTGTAGTTATTAAATGTATTAAATTGCATTCATTTAATTAAATTGAAAAAAAGAACTACGAACAGAAAAGTTTAAGTCTCTAGCTTTTATAGATCTCAAGATTGTTAAGTTTAAACAGATGAACAAAGAGAAATTCGAATGAAACGAGAGAGAGAGAGAGAGAGAGAGAGAGAAAGAGGGAAAGATATACAGATAAGTCTATATAAGCTCAGTTAGTGAGACTAATCAATAACACATATAAATATATTCTTTATGTATTCGAAAACGTTTCTTTCTGCCTTTCACAACATTTTTTAATACTCTTCTAAATGTATTTATGGTCTTAAAATGTTGTGAGCAATAAAAATATTTCATATTTGATTTTTGTCTGCTGGTCATTTTTGAGTCAAGCACCTTTTTCTTGTTTTTGCTTGTTTTTTTCACATTATTCATAAGCTGGTTACGCCTTAAGTACACTCGAACAAAATAAGCTTAAAGAAAGGGATACTCTAGGAAAATGTTGGAATAAGAATATATTGTCATTTCGTTCAAAATTGAATGTTACAATGTTAAATTTTAAAAATAAGACAGTAAATTGTAAAGAGAGAAGTATTTATTTTTATGAGCTTTGATTAAAAACAATTTCTGTATTTTTACATGTGAGTTGAAGAAGAAAAATAAACTAAAATATTTTGTAGCCTGCTTAACAGAATCTCAATTCTGCTAATGTTAAGTGCTTAACAGTTTGAGTTTCTGTTAACTTCCTCTGTTACTTTAAAGTGCTTAACAGAAAGAGTTTATGTTAATTTCTTTCAGTAAATGAGTTGAGAGTTTGTTTTATAGTTTTAAAGTCAGCTAATGTTAATAACTGCCTATAATTAAATTAGATTTTATAAGCAAAGTAGCTGCTTAACAGCATGTTAACTGCTTGCAACTGCTTTTAAATGTTATAAACATAACTCTTAATGTTAACTTACTTTGCTGTTATCTGCTTGCCTGTTAACGTTGCAAAGAAACATTTGAACACTTTTTAACTGCGAGTCCGTTAAAATTGCCTTTGCCGTTAACTAACAAACTGAGGGGAATTTCTTAAACAGACTTTTCCTTTCATTTTATGCTCTCTATCAACACTTTGACTATCGTTAACATTTAGCCAACTGTTAACTAACATAGTACTGCTTAAAACCTTAAAGACTCTTTTTCCTCCTTTCTCCTTATCATATATTTTACTTACATTTACTCAATCGCATCTTTCTTTTCCATCTCGTTGCAGGTATGTACCAGGAATTTTTTTGAAGCTGATGATTTCTTATCGAAATGTGGAAAGGATCTTTTTACTGTGCAAGGGGCAAAAGAAAAACCGTATGAAAGAAATGAAATGAAATGAAATGTTTTGGAATTACCTTTCTCTTTTACACTCTCCCTCTCTCTCCCTCTTTCTGATTTGCACGTGTTTTTTCTATCGTTTCGTTTTCGCTTATGTAATTTCCAAAATGGATTATGCCGTCATCCTGCTTGCAGGTCCTTCGTCCCTCTGCATCCTTCTGCATCCTTCGCTCTCTGTGTGCATTGTCCTGCCATCGAGCTGGGGCTCAATTCATAGTACGAAAACATGTTCCATGTGTTGCATTTTTTTGTCTGTCAACGTTGTCCTGATACACCTGCCACAATAATTTAAAAAATTAAATTAATATTTTATGAACAGCCACAATCAGATAAATTTTTAAATAGAATTCATAGAATAACAATAAAGATTATAATAATATTTTATAAACAGCAACAAAAATATAAATATTATAAAAAATTATACAAATATTTTATAAACAGCAACAAAACTGTAAATATTATAAAGAATTATAATAAGATTTTTTAAATAGCAACAATAATAAATTTTTTATTTATAATGAGCTGCAAATTATTTGGTTTTGATTTGAATGAATTTTATTGCAGAAATCAAATCAAAGTTTTTTTTTTTAAAATTAAATGAAAAAAGATAAGCAGACAAAACTTTAAAGATTAAAGTTAGTTAATTTATTCTTTATAAATCTTTGCTTTTAAGTACCCCGCACAATTGCGAGCTATGTTTACAGGGTATCAAAAAGAAAAATACAAAAACTCTTGTCAGCTGCAGCTGTTTTCTCTTCTTCTTCCTGCAAATAAATCAAATTGCGAGTGGCAAACAAACAAACAAAAAAACAAGCAAACAAAAACGAAGCCTTAAAAAACTTCTTCTTTTTTTTGTTTACTTTTTTTTAATAAATTTTTTGCGTGTGGCCAAGTTAATGACCTATGCGGCTTTGGTCAGCTGTCTAGAGGGGCCTTTTAAAGTCCCCTCCCTCCCATTGCCCCTCCCCCTTTTTTGGTCTTCCTCAACTTTCAGCAGCTTGCCCAAAAAAAAAAATCTGTTGGCATCAAAATGCGTGACTTTCCCCAAAATGCAGCGTTCGCCACTTGGAGCATTGCATTTCCCATTTTCCATTTTCCCTGCCCGCTTTTCCTTGTTCCCTTTGCTTTCCTTTCCCTTATTTTCATTTTTTTTTTTTCCTTGTGGCATTTCCTCTTTTTTTCTAGTCGTGGCACGAAGCGACTGTCTGTGATTTGGGGTCGAGTTTTGTGGCAACTGCAACTGGAGCATTTTCCTGCCACGCCCCCGCAGCCCTCGCTTCCATGATAGCCGGGCCGAAATGCCGAGCATGCCTTGTGCGCCATATGAATATCAATTTTTGTTCTCATATATATATGTATATATATTTGTATATCTACTTTGCTGACCAGCTTCGTAGCTCTGCAATTTTGTGGCATGCCTCAAATCAAATTTCAAATCAAAAATGCATCTAACGAAGTTCATAAGATTGAATTTAATCTGTGTCATAAAAGTAAATATATAAAATAATTATTGATAAAATGGAATTAAAAAGGAGTCCATAAAATGAAACTGGCCGAAAGAATGTTAAATAACATTGGAAATGTAAAAATTAGTGAAAGAATATAAATGAAAAATGGTTTGAGTAAATCTAAAGTTATCTAAAGCATTTTAAAATATATTTAAAATTATAAAATAAATAATAAAATAATAAAATAATAATATAATAATATAATAATATAACAATATAATAATATAACAATATAATAATATAATAATATAATAATATAATAATATAATAATTTAATAATATAATAATATAATAATATAATCATATATAATAATATAATAATATAATAATATAATAATATAATAATACAATAATATAATAATATAATAATATAATAATATAATAATATAAAAATATAATAATATAATAAAATAATAAATATATATATTTAATAATTCTCATAATAAAAATGCCCAACATATTTGGCCAACTTCACATTTTGTCATTCCTTCAGCAAGAATTTATTAAAAATTTATTATAGTAATATTTGAGCGTACTTTAAAAAAAACTTCTTTTTGTTGTGAATTTTTTTTTTGTCTATAGGAAAATTATTTTAAAGTGAAAATCTAACATAAGCAGAATTAATCTAATCTTGTAAAGTAACTGAATATAAATGTTATAATGATAGAATGAAGCAAATGTAAAGTGAAACACTTAGAAAATTATGACCCAGAATAAGCTTACATAATTTAGCTTAACCTAATTCAAGTTATTGCTTTGCTAGTTCATAAAAAACTTAACCTAACTAAATCTAATTGGGCAACAAAATGTAAACTTTATATTGGCCACAAGAGTTTTTATTTTATCCAGACACTCACTTAAACTATTCATAAAAAAAAATAAGACTATAAACAATAGTTGGCCACTTCAATCTTGAGATGAGCTCCAACTTTACAGTTAGCTTCGTTTAAGAGGCACCCAAATTCATTTTCGCAATTTCATTTTCATTTTATACTCAGGCTCATTATGCGATTTTCATTTCATTTATTCCTTTAAGTACTTACTTTTCTGGTCTGGCACGAGATGTTTAATTGCCCACAAAAACGCAACAACTATAAAAATTATATACAATGCGATTTACATTAATTTCATTTCATTTCATTCCATTTCGTTTCGTTTCATTTCGTTTTTGTTTTTGTTTTCGTATTCGTTTCATTTCGTTTCGTTTCGTTTCGTTTATTAATTGGAACGTTATGTGGCTGAGCATTTACTCCTTACTCCTTAGTCCTGGCCAAGGACGCGCCCGTCACACGCAATGTGGAGGCCGCTTTGTTGCCGTTATTCCTAGTTGATTAAATCGCAAAGGAAGAAGGAGCCACAACTCCGCCGAGTCCTCGACGGACGTCTTTCGCCCGGGGTGCGCCATTAAAACTTACACATAAACCGCAAAAAACTTCAACGAGTCGCAGTCAGATCGTAATCTACACATACATATATAAACCATATAATTATATATACATATATATATATACACTTATATATATGTTTGTTAGATTAATGGTTTGTTGTGCATCTGATTTGTGTTAAGATTGCTTTGCAGGCTTAAAGCAGCCTTTTTAAAGTTGAGTAAAGATTAAAATGTTAACACTTTACGGGAAGTTAACAGCTTATGCTAATAACTCTTATGTTAACTGAGCATTTTAAGTTGCTTATGCTTGTGTTATGTTAACTCTTATGTTAAGTAAGCACTTAAAGTTGAGTATGTGAACAGTAGCTCAAGTTAACAGCTTTTGGTAATGTTAAGTTAACTCTTATGTTAACATAGCATTTATAGTTGACTATGTTAACAGTTGTGTACGTTTACAGCCTATGCTTATGTTATGTTAGCTGATATATTATGTAAGCACCTAAAGTTGAGTAGTGAGAGTATGTGCATTAACAGCTTATGTTAACAGTTGCAGAAGTTAACAGCGTATGTTGTATCTTATGTTAACTTAGCATAGAGACATAACAGACTTTTGTTTGTGGTTAGAAAACATAGTGGGAAACACTTAAAAATAAAAACTGTTGATTTAAGTTTTTCAAATGATTATTATCTATTATATAATATATAAACGTAATAATATATATTATTATTATAATATTATATTAATTATTATATGTCTGTAATGACAATCTCGTTCTGTTTATCTTTCTGTAAGCATATTTTATGCTTATTTGAAAGAATATAAAGGAATACTTTCTTCTATTTCCTGTAAAAGATAGTTAAAATTTAAATTAAATGTTTTTTGGTGCTTTGACTTAATTTCTTAAGATTCTGAACATAACACAAATAGCTAAATTAAGTCTCAAGTTTATAGGTTCATCATAACTAAAACTTGCTAAAATATGTTCTCCTAAATTCCAATTAGCTTGAGTTTTTCTGCTAACAGTATATAATCCAGCATTAAGTTTTTGCCTTAAACTCTACAGAGACTTCTTTTAGTTGGCTTTAAAGTAGACTCGACTCATTTACTTACTTAAGTTATATACCTGCCTGGAAATAACAGTTATCGTAGCGTAACTCAACACTGTTCTTCGCCCCTCCCACCAAACACTGGTCGATATCACAATTGTGTGTGTGTGTGTGTGTGTGTGTGTTCGCTTTAAGCCATAAACTTATAAGAACACGTGGCTAAGCCAGCTTTCCCACTGCCATGTTGGCCTAGGTCATTAAATAAGGCGATGCCGAGCAGAAGGGAAGTCGGCTTGCAAAAGGGGGCGTGGCCTAACGAGCGCCACGGCATCTAATGAAGCGACCTTCCCCCCCCCCCCCCCCCCCCCCCCCTCCCCCTTTTTTTTTAACCCCCTCCTTTCGTGCAACTGGACTTTGCACACTTTTCACTTAATAGATTTTTCGCAATATTTTGCAGGCTGAGTTTGTGTGTGTTTTTTTTTTCTTTCTTGTGCATATTTTTAGGCGTCGACAAAATATGCAAACCAGCTCAGTTGCTGCTATTGGGCGGTGGGCGGTGGGCGTGGCACTGTGTAATATTTTGTGCTATTTTGTAAAATTCCAAACGGCCTTTGGCAAAAGCCTTTTGGCCCGATATGCGGTCATAAAAGTCATTTGGTTTTCACCTCCAAATGTATTTATAAGCAACAACAACAACAACAACAGCAACAACAACTCGAGCTGAGAAAAATGTTGGTATAATAACAATTTAGTCCGTCGCGTTGTTTTGTGCCGCAAGTGGCGCCTTAACATGCCACATGCCCCCGGGCCGTGCCCCCTTTGAACTTGCCTCCCTTTTTTTTGTTTTTTTCTTGCCAAGCTGAAGCCCTGCAAGTCCCCCCCCCCCCCCCCCCCCCCCCCTCCCTACCCTGCTTTCTTCTTGCTGCATTTGCGATGCGCGCGTGTTGAATTTGCAGTTTAAGCAACCCTTATTCAATTACAGGGTAGCAGAGTGTACTCCATGCAAAACTCAATTTTTGTGCTCCTTGAACATATTTGGGTTTTTGAATTGAATTTGTTCTATTTTCTTCTCACTTTTTGTACAAAAGTCGTTTCACAAAAATTCAATTATAATCGCCGCTGATAAAGCTAAACATTTAAAATCTTAAACATAAGCTCGTTTATGCCTGCTTTAGACAATGTACAAAGATTTTTTGAATACGCCCACAGGGGGCGTGGCAAACCAATTAAACTTATATAACTCAATCAGTTTTATAGCTAGATATCTAAAGTATTTTACAGACCAATTACTTGCGATCTCTGCTAAAGATTGTCTATACAAAGTTTTTAGCTACGCCCACTGTGGGCGTGGCAAAACATTTAAATGTAAATTTGGATCCTGAAATAAAGTATACGCATATAAAAAAGCATATATAATATGTATATAAGAGAAAAGATGCTATAGATAGTAATGTGTAATATTAAATTAGGCAGATTTTATATATATATTTTTATTAGTAAGTTTTCTCAGGTAATTTTAACTGATTTGAACTTACTGTTTTTTCTATTGCCACCAAATTTGAGTGTTTAGTGAGTGCATTTTTTTTTTGTCTTTGGCCAAGTGCACGACACGAACTCATCGCTGAACCTGTGCACGTATTCTTTATGGCTCTGGGAGTGGCTTCTGGCTTGGGTCCTTTAGCCTTCGGGTTCTGCTTTCCCTTTAGGTCTGCTCTTACTTCAACTGCTCCATTTGAAACTCTCTTTCTTTCTCTTTCTTTCTGCATCTTGTGTGTGTCCATCGACGTGTCTTGAAATCCGCTTGGATTTAAACCGTTAAGCTCTTTGTCGTTGTCGCCAACGTCACTTGCAGCCAGATAAACTGCCTGGCGGAAAAGCTGTGCGAAATGTGTGAGGGGCCCTTCGTCCTTTTGTCCTGCAGCTGAAGATTTTTAATGGCCTTTTGGCCACTTTTGGCCTTTCGGCAATGCATTAAAAAGACTAGCGAAAAATGTTGCAATTTTATGTGCGCATTTTTATTGTTTTAAATTTTTGCTACACATCTCTCTTTCACGTCCCATCTGTCTCGCTCTCTCTCTCTCTCTTACAGCTGGGCCATAAAAGGCGCGCTCCTTTTTGCCACTTGCCTTTAATGCTAAAAGTAAACGTGCCGCTTGCCAATCGTAAAAATCTTCAACAAATACCAGTTGAAACAAGTCTCTCTCTCTCTCTCTCTCACTCTCCCCCTCTCTTTCTCTCTTTTCCTTTCGCGACACTCAAAATATAAACTCATAATATTTTTGTATGGCGCCATCTGGCGGCAATTCACATTTACATATATACATATATATTTCATTTATCCTTTTAAAGGATTTAATCTGCAGCTGATACGAAAGGATATACATATATATCTATTTAAAAAGACTGTTAAATTATTTGCTTTGCAAGTGTGTAAAGTTCGAGTCTGCAAACTTTTAGCGCTCACTGTTAACAGCAAGAAAAAAAATAAGTGCAATTTTTAAATGAAAGCTCTCAGCATTAAAATGCTGTCAATTATAAAAAAACTGAACTATTTAATTAAGAAAAGGAAAAATGAGCAAATTTTGAGAAGCATAAAGAGATTTTAAATATACACTGAGCAAAATGAAGAAGAGGTTAATAAAAGTTAAAGTGGAAAGAGCTTTTTAAGATAGGAAAAATTAATATTAAATCTTTACTCAAACTAAGAAAAAATTAAAGATTAAAAAAAAATTCTTTTGTTGCTTTATTTCAATTTTATTTATTTAAAAGAAATTAAAAATGAAAATTTAAAATATTTGCAAAAATTTAAGAAGAATTTTAAAAATAAAAATATATAAAAGGTCTTTTTTTAGACCAACAAGAAATTCTTATCAATATAAATATTAGTCACCAATAAATTTAATTCGTAGTTTAATTTTATTAAAAGTAAAAAATACTTAATCAAGAGATTTCTTCATCAATAAATACGTAATAATATTTATAGGTTTCCACAGCAAATTGAATTTAATTTCCATGCACAATTCTTGCTTTTCACATTGAGTACAAACAACAATTTGTTGATTATCAAATTGGCAAATAATTTAAACACATATTAGCAATGAAATGCACTTAAGATGCGTAGCTTGTAATGGGCTGGCCACTTGAGTGATCGATAACTGGCTATCGATAGTTGGCGCTAAGTAGCTCTTTCCATATCGCCATTAAATGGCAATTAAAACTATTAACAAAAGTTATTCAATGCACGGTAATTAACTGCAAGTTGGCCTTTACACATGTTTGTGGCTTAGAACGCGTCACGCCCCCTTTTTGGGCACGCCCCATCCGGCATTGTTTAGAAACCGCAGACTGACGCAGCGCTTTAAATGACATCATAATTAATAACACTTAATGTCAATAAATAATACGCAGAGCCAAACGACGAACCCTCAACCGAATTAATTTTCCCTTTCCACTTCCAATTAAAGACAGCCCCCAAAGAGCTTCAAGTGCCACCCTTTAGGCTACGGGTGGACAGTTGGGTGGCCAATACCCTATTCGCTTTTGTCACCTGTCAATAAGCCAGTTACAGCCCGCCCCTTTCCCTGAGGGCATGTAAAATTTTGCAATTTATAGCAATTTTTTTTATTTTTTTGCTGCTGCTGCTGTTCCCTTTGCTGTTGTTGTTTTGGTTTGGTACACCAGGTGGCGCTTTAGGTTGAAAAGAGGCCATCAAGTGTTTTAATTAGCCAAGCGAAACGAGCGCCTGCCCGTTATTTATGCCTTATTTATGCACAGACATTGCGGGCGGTCGAAACCCCCTAAAAACCCCTCAACCCCCTCCCTGTCTTCAGTCTGTGCTTTGGTGGCGTGTCTAGCGGGCTGTTAATATGCAACATTGTTTAACTGATTGCAATGCCCCACAAATAGCCAGGACACCTCCCCTTTTCCCCCTTCCCCCCCTCCCCCCCCCCCCCCCCCCCCCCCCCCCCCCCCCCCCCCCCCCTTTTGAGCGACGCATGTGTGTCGACAATCTTTGGCTAATTTCATATGCACCCGCAACCCTTCAAACCCCCTTCAACCCCCCTTCCCTCTTCTCTTTTGCCTGCTGGCTATTCCAATCATGTCAATCCCCATTTCGCTTAGGTGTTGCCAACAGCTGCCACACAGAATGCCAACCCCTTAACTGACCCCCCTTTCCCTTTCCCTTTCCCTCCCCCCGCCTAACCCCTTTTCCTCCCTAACACTGTACTGCATTTGGGCCTAGGCTATTGCACAAATTATGAACTGGCAATTGGCTGGGCTTAGACCCAAAATTGTTGTGGATAGTTAAACTCCCGTGAAATTTATGGACTCAACTTCCTTTCCGCGCCCCTTAAAACCAAACGTTGTTGGAGTCCAGTTAAGTTCAACTTAGTTGGGGGCTGAAAGTGGAAAAGTTCTGTTTACAAAGAAAATTGCATGCAAACGCAGCTGAGTGGAAACCTTAAATTGGAATAAACTATCAATATATATCTTTATATAGATATATAAAGCGAACTCTGAATGGAGCTTTAAAAGAAACTTTCAACAGAGAATTAAAGCGAAGGATTAAAGCCAAAATTAAACAGCTTTAAAGAGAGAACTTAATATCGAAACAAAAGACTTGACTTTAAAAGCTTATTTTAAAATAAAACTTGGAGGGAAACTTAACACTAATTTTTTAAATCAAAGCTTGAACGAAATCTTAAACAAAGTCCGTAAAGAATTATTTATTATTTTAAAGTTTAACATTTCTGAAAACCTTAAAGAAAACTTAAAAACTAAACTTTAAGACAGATATAAAAGCTTTAATTCAAAGCCTAAACTGAAGCTTTGATTGAAAACTTAAACTGCAATTTTAAGCTTAACACTAAAAACTCTTTAATTAAAAATCGCAAATCAAATTTTATATAATTTATATAACTTAATCCTTAAAGCGAAGTTTTAAATAAACCTTAAACTGAACCTTAGTCTAAAGCTAAAATCAAATCGAACTTTAAACCAAGCCTTAAACAAAATCTTAAATAGACAATTAAACCAACTTAAACTAAAAAAATAAACCAACTTTTGAAACTTAAACTTTAAAAAAATATTACTCTTTAACTAAGCCAAAAACATGGACTTTAAATGAAGCTTAAAACAAGACTTAAACTGAAGAAAAATTTTAATTTTTTTAATATAAACCTAAACGAATTAAATTTGACGAAGCTTATCTAAAAATTAGTTTTAATTCAAACCTTAAATATCTATTTTTAATGCAATAAAAATAAAATGCTCTGCTAACTAATTCAAAAACAAATTATAAGCTCTAGCTGAAGTTAAAAATAATTAACATTATTTACTTAACAATTTAAATTATTTGTCATTTATAATTTTGTGCATGAAATAATTTGGCAAACTTTGTGCGGCTAATCAAGGATTTTGTGTATGCGAGAGAATTTTGCAGTTGAGCATTTAAAAGTGCAAGGAAAACACACACACACATGCACACACACACACATGCACAACACACACACCTCGAGACATTCAAATACATTTTATTATGCAAATTTTTGCATATAGCTGAGATTTGGCTGGCACCAACAGAAGCTGCTTGCTATGTCACACACACACACACACACACAGAGACTGTTGGAAGTCCTTCCTCCCCCCCCCCCCCCTCAACCCCTTCCCTTGCTTGCGTTGGGAATTTATTTTAATTTTTAGCCCGAGCGCGCAAAACTCTTTTATTTACACTGCTTTAATTTGTATTTGTTTGGCGCATTAAAAATTACAGCCAGTGGCTTACGCAGAAGGGGGAGGGAGAGGAGGAAGGGGAGAGGAAGGGGAGGGGGGCGACAAGGTAAACTTTTGCTTGCCAACAAAACTCGCAGCCAAAAAGAAAAAAAAAAAAAAAAAAAAAAAAAAAAAAAAAAAAAAAAAAAAAAAAAAAAAAAAAAAAAAAAAAAAAAAGATAGGTAAAAAGCACCAAAGTGGGGTTAGATGCAGTCAAAGGGGGGTGGGGGGTAAGGGACGGGAGGGGGAGGGGGAGGGGGGTGTTTTTACAACTCCAACTGGCAGTGACACTCTTGGCTGTCCGTCTGTCTGTCTGTCTGCGTCGGGTACTTGCAGCTGTGAAATTTGCATAAGCAATTACGAAAGCGCTGCCAAGATGCAAACCAGGCAGGACTACAAAAAACGAGCTGCGTTCCAGGGATGGAGTGCAAGCAACAGGAAGGGGACGGGGGTAGTAGGGGCAAAGGAAAATGCAGTGCGACAGCCTCGAGTCAACATTGTCGCCAGGACGCAGCGTTTGTCTGGCTATACCCTATGGAAAAAATGCCAAAGATGGGTTGTTCGATTCTATATAAATCTTTTGTAACAGATCATTTATTCTGAATCACAAAGACTTACTAAGTTAAGGTAACCCTGTCTATCAATCTTGGCTTTCATCCATTTCCCCCCTCCATTCATTTTTTTTTTCCTTCATTCGTTTGTTTAACATTAACAATCTCGAGATCTAACAAAGTTAGAGACTTAAAGTTTTCCACTACAAATGCTCCCTCTTCAAACGAAGCATTAATTCATTATATGCATTCGATATATTACACCGTTTTGTAAAAGTCGATAAATATCGATATTTAAAAATGGTTCTTTGGTCTTATCTCAGAGCATAAAAAAGGTATTATTACCAAATTTAGTTTAATATATGTATATCCTGGTTAAGCATACGCATCTTGTGCATCTTTCACTTTTTGAATATTTTTCCTTAATCGACTAAAATACAGACTTGATCTTTGTTTTATATATAGATAAATTTGCTCCCTTTAAGCTCTTTAAATTTCATAAAGATCTCGTGATTAGTTTACGAGTTACTTAAGAACATATTTGCTGTAGTGATTTTAAGGAGTCTTTAAGGTATCTCCCAGTCGAGCATTCTCTTTTTACTTCATTTAACTTAAAGTGGGGTCTGCCTCTGATAACTATGGTGGGGGTCCTTTCCAAAGGGTCTGCCTTTGTGGCTGGAGCTGGGAAGCTGGGAACCTGGAACTGGAACTGGAGCTGAAGCTGAAGCGGAATCCGGGACTTTGACATCATTGACAGACGCTGGTTTTAGGGCCTGCGCTGGCTAAGTGCATTCTCGCAAATTTGCAATGTTCAAGTGCAGCATCAACAACAACAACAATAACAACTTTGTTGCACCTGAACCAAAGTGCAAATTTAACCTCGAGCTTTAAGTAAATACTAAATAAATACTTTCGTCAACAAACGAGCGAAAGAAATTCCTAATAAGAAGAAACCAGCACCAAATGAGTTGATTAGACAGAAACAGAAATAGTTAAATACTTACGTATAACAAAATGTCATTACGTAATGTTAAAGCAGCTGGCTGTTGGCAGAGGAGAGTGAGAGAGAGGGAAACAGAACAGCGAAGTGAGGAAGCGATGGATGACGTTAATTTCTTGCGTTGCGACTGCCGTAAAATAATCGTTAAGTTGAAATCTTGAATGTCGAATCTTAACTGCCATCCGTTTCGATTTCTAATGGTGCCCATTTAACTGTTGTTCTTGTTGTTGTTGTTGTTGTTGTTGTTGTTGCTGTCGCCTCTGACGAGTGCCAAAAGGAAAAAATAAAACCGCAAAAGCAAAAGGCAGCAAAATAGAGCAAACGTGGGAGAATTGCGAAGTGGAGAAAGGAAAGGAGAGGTGAGTTTTGGTTTTAATAGCCCAAGCGAGCGCTGACCACAGGCAAATGTCTACTTGTTGTTGTTGCTGCCCACGGGGTAGTTGTTAGGTTAGATTGAGTCTGACTTGTTGTTGTTGTTGCTGTTTTTGTTGTTTTTGTTGTTGGCTAGCAGCTGCTGACGTTGCATATTTGCAACAAGGAAAAAGAGAAGTGAAGAGACAAAAAAAAATGCAGCCGCAGCTGCTGCATGCCAAAAAGAAGGGAGGACTCAGAGCCTAGACCAGCCCTAGCCCCTATACATACATGCATACATGCATACATACATATGTAAGCGCCGTTAGGCAGCGGCAGCGCCAGCTGCAAAATGTTTGCCATTGTATTGCATTTACACATACAGGCAAGCACGCTCGCATGCATTGTGTAATGACTGCGGCGAATGCACGCACTGTTCTCTGTGCTCTCGCTCGCTCGCACACGCTGGCGAATTCGAATTCGAGATTTCGCCTGCAGCCTGAAATCGCTTCGATCGCCAGCGCATCGCGCACAGCGCGTTTAATTGGCTGCGGCCGCCAATCAACACGAATCGTTGACGCGTTCGCTTCGTTTTCCGCTGTCGCTACCGCTGGCAGCGTTTAACCGAGCTCTTTTCTTTATATATATATTTTTTTTTGTTGAAATTGCATTCGCTGTTCGCTCACTCGCTCATATTGAGTCGATTAGGCGCCTAATGAGCGAGTTCGGCTCGAGTGCAATTGGAATTGCAATTGCAAAGCTAGCAACAAGTTTGAAGCGTCAACAAGTTTGCCAACTAACCAAATTAGCTTCGTTTGCTGCCAGTTTTTTTCGTTGGCGCTCTGTTAATTGAGCGCTGTTAATGCAATGTAAGAAAAATAAAAATTATATTGAAATTGAAATTGAAAAACTGTATTTTCGGTTAAATTATGCGTGGTCTTGTTTTTATGCAAATTTTTCGCTGCTAATTAAAAATCGCGCACAATAAACGCAATTTGCTGCAGTCAGGCCCAAACGCAATTTAACGCCATTTTTATTATGCACATGTTTATATTAATTAACATTTTTTTCTCTCGCTTTTTTTTTTTAATTTTTATTTTGCAATATTTTAACATCTCTTTTATTGTTGTGTATTCCTTTCAGATCGCCATCAACAATAACGTCAGCGTCAACGCTGTTGTCGCCAGCTAACGGTCAAAGTTCAAACTGAACAGCAACAACAACAACGAGTCGAACGCTTTTCTGCATCAGCAGCAGCAACAACAACAACAACAACAACAGCAAGTCATAATTGACTTTGGCCCTGCTGCGGCCCACGCAACTTTCAAACATCGAACATCGAACGTCAGCGTCAACGTCAACGTCAGCGTCAACGTCAACGTCAGCGTCACCGTCAGCGTCGGATTCGCTGCAGCATCCAAAACAGCTGGTAAGAAATTATTTTCTCTTCTTTTCTACGTCCTTTTTAACGGCAAATTTCATATTACTTTTATTTCCCAATCTATAGCTAAATATTTTAGCAGCACTTTGTTTTTAATTGCGCCCCCGAAAAAACTTTTCTGTCAGCTCGCAAGGAGCACAAAAAAAGCAAAAAAAAAAAACTTACAAATTTCCTTTCTTTTGAGCGCGCACTTTTTAAGAATACTCTTTTCAATTTTTTCATTGAGCTTATGCCATTTCAAAGGCAGCTTGGCTTAAAGAATTGAAGTTCAAAATAAAATATATATTTAAAATACATTTGTAGGGTATTTTAAATTCGTTTTTATCTTCATTTCATTGGCATTTTCTGTTGTCCTGTTTTTCATTTTGTTTTCCCGCCTCTTCAAAGTTCTTCAATCACTTCGTGGCAGCAATTTTCATTCGAACTCCAAATATCAGCCAATGAAATTTTCCCTCCTCTTTCCATTTGCTCGCGTTTTCCCTTTGTTGGATTTTCCATTGCGCTGTTTTCTGTTTGCGCCGCCAGCGAAAAGATTTTTCCCAATTTATTTTATTGCTGCTGCTGTTTTTGTTGTTGCTTTAGCGTTAAATTAATTCATGGCCCCAAGCATATATTTTATAGTTTTGTGCAGTTTTCGACCACAAACACAAACACAGACAAAGCTCCCTTTCCATACATCCTACCATCAATCCAATACTCCAATTTTCCACCCGGCAAGGGGTAAAATCCTTTGATGTCAGTTGTTGATGTTGTTGTTGTTGCTGTTGAAATGAATTCCCGCTAAAAAGCGCAAACAATGTGTAATTAAAATTGGTTAGCTGCATAAATATTACTTCGACATCAATCATGATTGACGTCACAAACAAACACAAAAAACACAAATTAGACATATTTTCTTGTTTCACGTTAATTTCATCAGCCCACAAAATTGATAACCAATAATTGTGATTGACAGCACAACAACGAAAAACAGCACGAAAATTGCGACATTCATTAGCCTCAATCATGATTGACAACCTGCGCATAATTCACTTTAGAGAACAACGCGAATTGGGATTTGCGTTTGACCCACAAAAGAAAAAATACAAAAATACAAATACACAACTGCTTAATGCACAATTTGATTTAACAATATTGATTAACATTAATCATGATTGACAGAATCCAATGGGGAAATCAAAAATATGCGATTCAAAAAGTTGCAAATTAAAAGTTTTTCCTGTTAACCAGACGAAATAAACATTGTTAATAAGAATCAAATGAAGTTTGAAGTGCTTAAATACTTAAAAAAATATATTTATATATATAAAATAGATATTATTTATGTACATAAAATATTTGATTTACTTTTTAACAAAAACCAGCTCAAATTAAAGTTTAAAATAATTTTTTAAAAAATATATATTTGGAACTAAAACTTAACTGAAAAAAAATGCTTTTCTAATTATTTGTTGTTTATATAAAAAAACATTTTCATTTTATGTGTTCAAATGAACTAAGTTCAGCTCCAGTTCCGTTTATTTTCCTTGAAACCAAAAAAAAATTGAGAAATATTTTATTCCATTTTATTTTTTTATTTTTATTTTAATCTTTAAAAAAGGTTTTTTTTTTTGTGGTTCATTTGAACTAGTTTCAGCTTTTGTTTTATATTGTATCTTTAACAATATTATTATAGTAGGTTTTTCATAGAATTCAGCTCTTATTTTATTTCGCTTTTAACTATTAATTGTCTACTATTTTTATTGTGCTATTTTTTTTATAATTAAGTTTATTTTAACTAGTTTCAGCTTATGATTTTTCTTGTGTATTCAACAATTTTAATAAAGTTATTTTTTTCAAGATTTCAAAACTTATTTTATATTGTTTTTAACTATAAATTGTTTACTATTTTAATTGTTTATTTTTTTATAATTAGCTTCATTTAAACTAGTTTAGTTTTGATAAAGTTAATAGTCTTTTAATATATGTATTTAGTTTTTAAGTTTATTTTTTCTCTACTATTTTTATTATTATTTTTTTTTTTTTTGTTATGTTTGATTCATTTGATTTTTTGTTTTATAAGCTTATATCTTTTTATATATATATTTATTTTTTTATCTCACATATTTTGCCTTGCTTTTTTACACACTTTTCCTCTTCTATTGCTTCGTTTGCTTTGATCTTTGCTTTCGTCTCAGATTGCTTAGCTATTCTAAGCACAGTTAAAGAAACATGTCGCAGTCGACGTCGCAGTCGCCGTCGCCGTCGCCGTCGACGTCGTTGTCAAAGGTCCGCTTCCGGTTTTCCCACGCATGACCTTGACTCGATAGCCTGTTGCCTTTTTTTTTGGGTATTCTGGCCCAACTCAGCCCCCCCCCCCCCCCCCCCCCCCCCCCCTCAACATTCTGCCCCCTCCGGAAAAGCCGCCCCTGCTTGAAGTTTGGCAAGGTCAAAGCCCAAATTGCGCTCATTTTCAGATTCATTTGAAGACCCCCACAAAAAAAGTTGTTGTTGTTGTTGTTGTTGTTGTTGCTTGAATGCGTGGCATGCATTTCAAATATGTTCATTACAAAATGTTTGCCCCTTTTAACAAACACACACACACACACACCCATTGAAGCTGACCTTTTGCTTTGGGTTTGAGTCATTTTCGTAGTGAATTTTTGGCATTTTATTAGTAAATTTATTTTGCAATCACACAACGCACACACACACACACACACATATACACACACACACACATATACACACACACACACACACACACACACACACACACACACACACAACACACCCTCAACAGTTTGGTTTGTGCATCGCTGTGAAAAACTATTTCCGGCATTAAAATTTTGTCTCAGCTGCCGCGACATTAGCCACGCCCCCTTTGCCCTACGCCCCTCGCACTAAATTCTTCTTTTTTTGTCTCTTTTTTGCAAAAAAAAATTGTTGCATTTTCAGCTGAGCTTTGTGTGTGTGTATGTTGTGTGTGTGTGAGTTTGTTGTGTTTGCTGTATGTGTGTGTTGTGTGTGTGTGTGTGTTGTGTGTGTGTGTGTGTATCGTCAATTGAGTGCTTTGATTTTGGTTGCCGATTTCATATCGAATCGCAATTGGAAATTTAAATTGAAACATTTTTCGTTGCTAACTAAGTTTGCCTGCACTCTTGTATACCCTGTAATTAAAAGCGAATCGCATTTAAATAAAAACAGTTTGCTTATCTTTATTTAATTGTTTTCTGTTGTTTTCTTTATGAAAAATATCATTTATAGGATATCTAAAAGTCGCATAGGAGTGTTTTTAATGTGTATTTGCTTTGCATATTTGTTCAGTTGGTAAATGTCTATCTTATTATACTATTTCTTAAGGTATAGCTACGAAAAACATTTTTTACAGGGTATCTAGCTGTCGCTTTTAAGCATTTGCATAGGAAATCAGTCTATTTTTGGCCAGCTGCTTCGTAAATTTATCTAATTAAATGGCAATACGCATAAGAGAGGAATAGCTTATAAAATTACAGGGTATCTGGTAGTCTCAACAACATATAACTTCACTTAAAAAGTTTAATAAACAGAGTTAGCGCCAGACAAACATACAATAGCGAATATATACTTAATCAGAGGGTATCTAAGAGTCGTACAAATAGATTCAAGTATTTTTTTTGCTGTCAAATAAAGTTTTTTAATTATTTCAACATTTTTTTCTCTTAAATTGTTTGCTTAACTTTTGTTCGTACAGGGTATCTGGCTAGTCGAGCCAGTGCTAAAAGCTGCTTTCGCTTTCGGCCTCTTTTGTCGCTTATCTCTAGGCGAAAATCGAAAACTTCTTAACGCGAAACCTTTTGATAAAGTTCCTGAAAAATCCTGTAGAAATAAATGCATAATTTATTCCCAATTGTGTGAGGGTGTGTGTGTGTGCGGGTGTGTGTGCTGGTGTGTGTATCGTTTATTGGTAAAATCGTGATGTTTGTAATTGACCATTTTTATGGCCAGCTTGTCAGATAATTGCCTCGGGCTTAGAGCTTCGTGTGGTTTCGCATTGCGTTTTCCCTCCCTTGTTAATTTGCTTGCCACGTACGTGCCATGAGCATTGTTCACGGGATTTGCACAAGAGTAATGTTCGCCGCACAACACGCACACCCACGCACACCTATAACACACACTCACACACACACACACACACACACACTCTTGCAGTTGCAGCTGCTTTTGAAATTAAACTCATTTCTTTGTTAGTTTAGTTTAGTTTTATTCCCATAATTGATATATGTATATACATATATATTGCTATATAAATTTGTGTAAAAATAACAGTAGTTGGCATCTTTATTAACATAACATTTATTTAAATTTTAGGCATTTCAAGTTTGGTCTATTTAAGAAATTAAATTTTAATTATTCATTTAATTCTTTAATTACTTCTCACAGAGCCTTTAAGAGCTGAAGAGGCTTTAATCTTTGTATTTACCATTAATTACTATTGATCTTTGGTTTATTGTGTCTCTACAGCAATTAATATTTGTGAATATGTTTAATCTAGTATTAACAAAAATATTCCAAGTTCCCTTTTCCAGTTTCTTTAAAGAACCTTTAAAATATTTCTCTTTAAAGTAGATTTTTTTCGTCTTTACTATTACTCAGCAGTCTTACAGGGTATCTATTAAGTCTCACACACTCCCAATTGTCACTCTACAATTTCTTTGCATTTGTTGTTTGATTTTATAGAATTGAAAAATTTGCAGATGCGAAAAATTCGCTAGAAATTTGTCGCAAATATCTGTTGCTAAAGCAAAGCAAAAAAAAAAACACTCTGAAATTGTTTAGCGCCAGACGTGGAACGTTGCTTAAACAAAAAGAATATAAAATATAAATATAAATAATAAAATAAAATCGCTTATTTATGTCGAAAAATTCGTTAAAAGTGCGAATTTCAATCAAGTTTAAAATGAATATGGAAAATAAGTCAAACCAAGTGAAAGATATGAAAAATAATAAGCTTAGGGTATAAAATGAAGATGGGGGAAACAAATGTGTTATGTGTGTTATTTAGTAGATAAATGCCTAAAACAGAGAATTTAAAAAAAGTTAAAAACTTTTATTTATATGTAAAGAGATTTAATTAATATTTTTTATATATATTTTATATTAATTTCTAAGTTTACAGTTTACAGTAGAAAGGGTTTAAAAACTTTAAACTTAAAAAAAAAGTAAACCTTATGTGACCATCAAGAAAAAATAAATAAATGAAATAAGCAATAAATTAATAAACATGGGAATGAAGAGTAGAGAAATAAAGAATTTATTATATAGTTATTTTGAAGAATGATAAATTAAAAAAGTGAACGTGTGAGTAAAAAAAAGTATCTAAAATGAATATAAAAAGATATGAAAAACAATTTTATTAAAAGCAACAGAAAATAGCTGAAAACATGAAGGTCAAGTGTATTAAATGGAAACTAAAAAACAATAAAAAAAATATAATAAAATATATAAAAAAAAACAAAAGGAAAATAAAGTGAAAATTAAATAAAGTAAAAACTTTATTTAGGTAAATATTTGGTAAACTTAAATGAAGCTAAGATAAGTTAGATTTTGTCTCCTATAAAAAAACTTAATTTCAGGTTGAAGGAAAACAATTAAATGAACTTTTCTCGATATGCGGGGAATATGAATTGGAATTTGTTGTTGTCTTCTTGTTGGGCCACTCAAATTAAGCTCAAGTTGCAGGCACATAAAAAGGCATTGAACCTGTCGCTGACTCTCGAGTGCCAGCTGAGGCGACTCAACGAGAGCCAATAAACCCAACAGAAAACAAGAAGAAGAACAAGAACAAGATGAGGCAATAAATGCACATGAATATATATATATATGTATATACATAAATCTAGGAGGCATAAAGTATCTACATATAAGTAGACAACAAATTCAGTCGCTCACTTTGTCTGGCAGTTGTTTATTGAATTCTTGTTCAACACAATGCCAACGAGCGTTTCATATTGTTACTATACCCTGTAAATGCCAGCGAGAGCAAAGCAGGTGTCTTCAAGATTTTCCTAATCATATTCGAACACTTTTAGTTGCTTTACAAAGTTAAATAAGTTACTTTTTTAAGCGTTTGTCTTAATTTGCGTTTACAGGGTATTCGCTAGTCTCACATAGAGTGTTGTTGTGGTGCTTAACTTGATTATGATTAGGTTTGTTTCCAGAGAAGCTCTGATGAATGCATGTTCAAAATGAAATGTAGACAACAAACGCGGCCCAGACACACATAAGTAGAGCACCGAACTCGGGAGCCTTTTATCTTTGGGGGTACGGGTACGGCTGGGGAGTAGGGCTAAAGCAGGGCTCTGGTACAGCCGAGGTAGGGCCAGGTCAACGCTGAAGTAAGGCTAGGGTATGAGTGAGGTAGGGCTAAAGTAGAGATGAGGTAGAGACGAGGTACGGCTCTGTAATAACAAGAGTACGGCTGGGGTAGGACTGAGATAAGGCTCTGGTAGAGTCACGGATCGACCAGGGTACGGCTATGACTGAAGTAGGACTGAGATAAGGCTCATGTAGAACCAGGGTACCGCTAAAGTAGGGTAAGGGTGCGGTTGAGGTAGGGCTGAGGTCCTTACCCTTGAGAGCCTTTTCTGGTAGAGTCAAGGTACGGCTGAGATTGAACTTTGGTACGGCTAAAGTAGGGCCAGGATACGGCTGAGGTAGGGCTGAGCTAGGGATGAGGTACGGAGAGCGTTTAAATGAGACAAGGCTCTGGTAGGGCCAAGGTACGGCTATAATAGGGCTAGAGTACAGCTAAGGTGGGGAAGAATTGGAGAAGAGGTACGTATAACGTTTAAATGAGGTAGGGCCAAAGTACGTATAGATAGTGATGTGATAAGGTTCTGGTAGAGTCACTGAACGGCTGAGGGTGAAGGGCCAGAGTACAGCCAAGGTCGCGCTGAGGTAGGACCAGAGCACAGCTGAGATAGGGCTGAGATAAGGCTCTGGTAGGGCTAAGGTACCGCTAAAGTAGGACCAGGTTAAGGCTGAGGTTAAGATAAGATACAGGCAGGGTACGGCTAGGGTACGGCTAAGGTATGGCTGAGATAGGACTAGGGTATGAGCAACGGTTAAGGTAGGGCTGGGGAATGGCTAGGGTATAAATTAGGTAGGACTTTGGTACGGCTAAGGTAGGGCTAGGGTATGTCTGAAGTAGAGATGAGGGTACTTGCCCGCAAATTGCTGGTTTGGCAATACAATTGGGAAGGTGCGTGAGTGGGCGCAAATCAAGCTGAAACCTGAGAACGCGACGGGGGCAGGTGCTGAAGTTGTGCCAGACAAAACAGAAACCAAAAACGAAAACAAAAACAAACAACTTGAGCGGCGATTCGGCAGGTTTTGCGCTTCACTTACAATTATTAAATTCCGGCAAGGCGATTAAGACAACACGAGGCGCGCCAGATGAGCGAAAACAAATATTGTTTAAGAACTGCGAAAAAAAAAGTGCAAATGAAATTTGACAGGAACCGACGCAAGTCGTCTTCCGACGGCTTCCCTTCCCTTCCCTTCCCTTCCCCCATTTTAAACCAACTGGGAGCCGCTGCGAGCTGTCACCAGGCGGAGCATCATTTGTATTGCCCTCGGTCGTCTGCGCTCTACGTGATGGGCTCCGGCTCGGGAAACGCGTCGTCTGGGGAACGCACTGGAAAGTGAAACAACAATGACTTATGCATACATAAAACAAATGATGAAGAAATTACAAAAAAACAAAAAAAAAGAACTTACAAAAGCGCTCAAGTCGCTTTCATCAAGGTATGCTAAGTACCCACCAAGCATACCCTGTAATTGTGCACACGATGGGTAGCATGAAGAACCTTCCGAATGTATAGCAAGTAAAGTGTAAACAATTGGAATTGAAAATAAAGCAAGCAGTGGGAAAAAAAGATTAGCATATTTTATTTGCTTAGGTTTTTCTAAACATAAAGTTGGTGAAACGGTGGAATTAGAACACTTTAAATACCACTTGGAGACAGAAAAAATTATATTAATCCGAATTCAATCAATAAGTCAATCTAAATATTTTGAAACGAATGAAATGAAACACTTTGGAACCGCATACAAATTGCATAGAAACTTTTTACTTATGTGTTTAAAATCAAGTTGGAACAATGGAATTAAATGGGAACGTTACTAAAAAA
Source organism: Drosophila lacertosa (assembly GCA_004143845.1). Classification (NCBI taxonomy): domain Eukaryota; kingdom Metazoa; phylum Arthropoda; class Insecta; order Diptera; family Drosophilidae; genus Drosophila; species Drosophila lacertosa. The sequence goes on along the minus strand of SCDZ01000831.1, from coordinate 19,190 downwards.
GAGTTCAAAAGTAATATTTAAATGTGTTTTAGGAACGATTGAAACGTTATGGAAAGTGGAACATAAAGTCTTAACTTTATAAATTATGTATTCATTCATATTCATGGCAACTGGAACATAGTTGGTCCGTTTCGATTCCATTCCCATGTTTATCCTTTGTATTCGGCTAACAAATATTCATAACAGAATAATTGAGTAAAATGTAATTGGAGCAAAATGGAAATGGACTAGGTTAAATCATAGGAACAAGTGGAATTGGAACAAAGTATTAAACGAAAAGTAGATTAATAATATGCAGCTTAAATTAAATTTAAATTTGTCATCAGTCGACTTTTGCAGGGTATACAAATAATGTTTTACATTTATAAAAAAAATACCCATTTTTTTCACTTGGTGTGTGTGTGTGTGAGTGTTTGTGTGTGTGGGTGTTGCCTCCTGGGAGTCAGGTTTTTGGGCGAGGCGTGTGAGCTGAGATGAGGTTGCGTTGAGTGGCCGAGCTTGGAAATGTCAGAACTGATTCAGAGCGTGCGAGGACCAGAGAATTGTGGATTGTGAATTGTGGATTGAGGCCTAAAGAGACGGACGCCCCGATTAGTTGTGCGGCAGTTGTTGGCAGCTCATTGCCCCACGGGAACACAACAACAACAACAGCAACAACCGACAAGCTAAAGAAAAAAAAAAGCAAAGAAAATGACAATTTACCGAATTGGAATACTTTAGTTTAGTTTGTTGCGTGTGCCAAAGAAGAGAGAAAAAAAATATGTGTAAGGAACGAGGAGTGAAGCGATGTCCTGTTTTGTTAATCGTATAGTGACCATATCGGGAAATGCCAACTGACAACTGTCAACGGGGGACGCCAGCTTAGAGCTTAAAGCCTACAGGCCTAAGCATGTTACAGTTAGCTTAAAGCGCGCGCCTCTCTACGCGCTTCTCATGTCAGCTGCAAAAGCAACTTATAAACCAAATTTATCACTGACAATTTTCCTTCTCTCTGTTCTTTTCTTTTTTTTTTTTGTTTTTTGTTGTCGCAAAATAAATACGAAAACGAGAAGCGACAAGACGACAAAAGCGGCAGCTGCTTTCAAGTGGATTAAAGAGCAGCTACAGGGGCGAAAAAAGGGAAGGTCCTGGCGGGTCCTGGCGGATACTGGCAGGTAGCGAACAGCTCTTAACTAATTAGCAAGGCTTTTGCTTTTCATTTATTTAGGCGCATTAGCGAATCCTGTTCCTCATTTGCTGCGGTCATTTAGCAGCAACAGCAGCAGCAACAAAATTATTATCCCAAAAAGAAAAAAGAAGAGCTTAAAACTAAAAATGTTAAAAATAAATTGTTTGTGTGTTTATTAAATGAATATTTCCATGGATACGTCGGAATAGAGACTATTAAAAGCAGCAAAAACAAATCAGAAACCATAAAATAGTTCACTTGAATACCCTAGTCGAAAGCTAAGTTAGTTACTGTAGAACAACTTATCAAAGACAGCCTGGGTTCGAATCTGAGGCTAGTTTTTTTTTTATATTTAATCAGCTTTATGCAATTTTTGGAAAGCTCTTTAAATATTTTAATATTAATTATAAAAACTTTGCATTAAACTTTTTGCTGTAAAAGACTTTTTTTATATACGAATATGTTTTAGTTTAAATAAAATATTTAAAAAGTATTTTCAGATTAAAAGTTGTAAAAATATCTATTTAATTTATTTTCAACAAATAATTGTTAATATTTTTCAATAGAAAAATTACTTGAAATTAAAAGTTGTTCAAACATTAAACTGAACTTTCATTAGAGATATACAAATAAATTAATTTTCTTTTATTATGTTAATTAAAAGAAAGCCTTTTTTGTTGTTAATAATGGAAGATAATTATATTTATGTTAAAAAGAAAATTTAAAAAGATAAAAAAAGATAAAGAAAAAATGCGTTTCTAATATTTTTTCCTTCAATGTAAGAAAATATGAATATGTTTATTTATGCTGATTAAAAACAAATATTTATATAAAGTCGACCCTCAACATTAGCCCAAATACCCGCTCCAGCTATATTTATTTATAGGGTATAACACTGCAGCTGACGCCGAATCAACAATATAAAAAGCACACATATTTATGCTTTAATGCAGATACAATTGTATCTGTAGATAAATGCTAAATATGATTACGAAGCTCAGTCGAAGCAAATAAAAAAAAAAAAATAGGGAAAAAGGGAAAAGAATGAAAAACTTTGTTTTTCCCCTTTGGGGCTGGCAACATTTTCAAATCCAATTCGAAGGGGGTTTGCCAACAATGAAAATGCATTCAATGGGAAATGTGGAAATGTGAAATATGGAAATGCACACACACACACACTCTAAACACACACACCCACACACACTCTACACACACTTCAGCTGGGTGTATTAAAGGTCCCAACATGCTTTTGTGAATCGTTGCCGTTGACGTTGACGCCGACTGTCACGTTAGGGATATTCCCGTGTACTACTATAAATAAAAAGCAGAAACGTATACAGAAAACAGTCGCTGTCAATAGTCAATGTACCCGTGTCTGTTTGTATTTGTTATTGTTATTGCCTCGTCAGCTGACAGCGAAAACATTTTTCACGGATTGAGCGAATTTAAAACAGGAAAAATCGGGAAATGAAAAACCCTAAAAAAAACATAAGGAAATAGTTAAAAACTAACTAAAGATTTAACAGAAAGAGTTTAAAAAGAAGGAGACAATAGATAAGAGAAGCTTGAAATGTAATTAAAGTAATTAAAAATGAAATACTATTAACTATTAACCATAATAATATATTAAAATAATATTAAATTAAATAGTTCTTAAATCTAGCTTTAGATTTATATGAATTAAAACTATAACAAAAAACTAATTAAACTAAAAAGCTGAAGATAATGAATTGAAATAGTTTGCAAAATAATTAAATTATAACAAAAATGATATGTAAAGTCAAATTAGTTTATTATATGTTACTATTAAATTGAATAAAAATTAAAATTTATTTTTTTACCTTCAACAGATTTAATTTAAATTTAAATTTTATTTAAATTTTCATCAGATTTAGTTTAAATTTAAATTTTATTTAAGTCTTTATCTGATTTAATTTAAATTTAAATTTTTTTTAAATCTTCAGTAGTTTAAATTTAAATTTAAATTTTATTTAAATCTTAATCAGATTTAGTTTAAATTTTATTTAAATCTGTTAAAGTTAAAAACTGAAAAGATTTAACAGTTCAATAGGAAAAATTCTTTGGGACGACATAAAAGTAATTTATAGGGTATAAAATAAATTGAATAAAATCCATTTAAATAAATAAGTTTAATTACCATAAGAGTATAAACAAAAATGAGTAGAAATATAGAAAGATGGATGGATAGAAAAATTAATATATAGATAAGTTTTATGGTTAATTAACTTAAAGGTATTTTAACTTAGCTTTTGACTTAAATGCTAAGGTCGTAAACCTTGAACTCAACATTAAATGTTTGTTTGGCCAAAGGTCGCAACAAATGGAAATCTAAATATATATCTATATATATATATATATATATGTATATATATATATATATATATATCTGACTATATTCCTTACTTTGTTGCTGTCGGCCACACATCAAACTCTGACCTGTCGGTTTAAGGGGCCAAGCGGAAGGCGTTGCGAGGGGGGCGTGGCTGCAACCTTTTCATAGTTTCACATTAGCTAAGGAAACATTCATGTGTGTGTGTGTAAGTGTGTGTGTGTGTGTTTGCCATTAGTTTCGATATCAGTTTTCTATATTTGTTGCGCAACGTATCGTTTGGTCCCCCCTCCCCCCCCCCCCCCCCCCCCCCCCCCCCCCCCCCCCCCCCCCCCTCCTATAAGTTTTCCTATAACTTTAAGGCCCCTCCTCGAACCCTTTTCTTGTTGTTGTTCTCCTTTCTCTGCCATTTACGTAAAATAAAGCTCGAAACAAGTTTGATTTACTTGCAAGCCTAAGGGCTGATCGACTAAGAGATACCCTTTACTTTAGATTTTCTTTCCCTCTTCTTTTATCTCTTTCCATTTCCTGTGCTCTATCATTTTTCTTTACCAAAACCACCCCTTGAAGCACACCTTTTGCTGGGTATTAAAAATGAATGGAAGAAAACACACAACAATAAAATAGTTGTAAAAATGGGGGGCTAAAGAAGAAATGAAATCGCTGATATTGCGCAAATAAATGGCACGACATCCCGGGATGGTAACGTATACCTGACAATAAGTATTAACCCCAAGTTGCTCAACAAAACCAAACCCCCCTTCCAATCCCCTCCCCCTCCCCCTCCCCCTTCCCCAACTCTCGACTTGGGTTTAGTTTCCGACAGCGAAAAGCGATTGCGAAAGCTGCGTTGCATTTTGCGTGCGATTCGATATTCAATGGATTTAGCTTTTAGTTGTTGTTGTTGTTTTTCTTCTTATTGTTGTTGTTGCTCGTTATTGGTTTATCTGCTATTCGTGTTGTCGCCGTTGTCCTTTTGCTGCAGCACATTTTTATCGCTTTTCCCCCCTCCTTCGCATCGCATTTCGCATTTCTGATCCGAATATTCTCATTTATTTAGAACAATGCATTATGTGCGTCTGTCTGTGACAATTGCATGCACTTTATTTGTTTCGAAATTTATCGATAATTTGTCAACATAAATTACAAACGCAAGCTTGCGTTTAATACCCATTTCTCCCTTTACCCATTTTCCCTCGCCTCAAATGATTTTGCCCAGCTGCAATTTTAATTTGCTATCCCTTTTTTTTTTGGTTGCTTTTGTAGTAACGAAATTTTGTTTATGCTTTTGTGTAAGCGTTTTGCCAAAGTGAGTGTTATCGATAACGATAACGATATTATGTGTTTGTTTAAACTAAAGATTGTTGAGAATTGATTTTGAGTTAATTAATCAACTATATTATTATGATTATATCCTATCAAACATTTCGATAAATTATCGATCATTTTTTGACATGTTCAATATGTTATTGGTAGTATATCAACTATCAATATTATTATAAGTATAACTTTAAAAGTCTTTCTTGTAGGCATTTCGATATGTTATCGATAATTTTGTGGACTTGTTTTCGGTAGCCTTTTGACTTTCGCTCGCTAAAAACTATATTTGTTAAGCAATATATATTCACTAGCTATCGATAACAGATAGATTGATTCTCATTTCGATTTGTTATCGATAGTAATTTATATGGTTATCCACAACATTTAATTAAGCCAGCGTTTAAATCTTAATTTGTTTTAATGTAAACTTAAACGTATCAATATCTAACCTATCGATAAATCACTACCGATCATTATCGTTTGTAACTATAAATTGAACAGTCAAATTCATAAATCAAGAGAACTTATCTCACTTCCACCTTACCATGCATTTAAATTGCGCACCAGCCACAATCTGCACCCAAATGTGCTATCGATAACTTCGTATTTATCGATGCAAACGAAGCCCGCACAATTTACGAGCTTCGCCCAACGACAAATTGCGCCAAAAATCCAAAAGGAGCACTAAAAATGCGACTGGCAAACATACTTTAAAATCGTCTAAAGGAGACAAACACACACACACACACTTATACACACACCCAGACACACACACTCGCAGTCAAATAATGTGCAGAGCGTTAAATCGAAAATAAACTTTGCAGCAACAAATGACAATAAGCGAGAAAAAACGAAAACCTGAAATAATTTTTCAAATCACTTCGAGTGCAAAAATACTCAGATGAAGCCGAACAAGAAGAAGACGAAGAATAATCGAAGCTGATAATAATAAAAAAAAATATAAATAAAATAAAATAAAAATGCAAAAAGTTTTTGAACACACAAAATGGAATTCCCCAAACTGTAGGCTGAGCTGGATAACGGGAATCAAGGCAGGGGCGTGGCAGGTGGCGGGGGCGGGAGCGGGAGCGGGGGGCATGGCTTGGGCTTAATATAAATCTAAATGAGCTTAGTTGTATGCAACAGTAGTAGAAGAAGAAGAGGAAGAGGAAGCGGAAGTAGAGGAGAGAGCGGAAAAAAGTAAAGCACACACAGAAAGATTTATTGTTTGATTCGGCGTGTGGCAAGTGGCAAGTGGCAAGTGGCATCAAGCCACATTCGGCAAATGCGCGTCGATTTTATGAATTTTATTTCAGGCCTTTCAAAACCATAAAACATTCAAAATACCCAAACAAAAAACAAAAAAACAAAAAAAGAACGAAAAAAGCGAAAGCCGTGTAACAAATTTGCGTGTGATTTTGCTGAGCATTGAAAACGCGTTCAATACCCTGTAAGGGTTTAGCTCTGGGGTATATAAAGACTATGTAGTAACAAAGCTATTTATTACATATGGAATATAAACTCTTAAATCAAGTTAAAGCTGTTGGTTTTTTATTGTGAAAAAAATGGGTTTTTAAATAAATCAAATTCTTTTTAAAATAACATTAAAATGCTTCAGTTGTATAAAAAAAACAAGTTATTTAAATAAAATATGAATATAAAATATATGTGAATAAATATTAAACTAAAGTTAGCTTGAAATTTTTGTATATTTAAATACTGAATTATAATTTAAATTTTTAGAGCAAACTTTTGAATTTAAAGTTGACAAACTTTTTATTCAAAATTCTTTTTAATTTTTTTGAGTGAAAAAAAAACGTGGAATACCTTTCTATATAGTTAGATATGTTTTTCATAATTTACCCTATTTATATATATTTTTAAAATATAAACATAACATTTTTTATATATTTATAGTTTTCTATATTAAACTTTTACTTTCTCAAGAACAACAGAAACTTTATGTTTTGTTATAAGTTTCTTAAAAATACGTTTTTAAAGGGTATTTACTAGTGCATAACTCGTGCACTTTGGCCCAGCCTATTTGTTTTGCTTCTCATTTTTTTTAGGATTATAAAGCCAACATCAATTTACCCACGAGAATCCGCTTGATATCCCCAAACCCCACCGCCCCCGTCCCTTGCCACGCCCCCCTTTTTACCACAACTTTTATTGCGTTTTTTACAATTGCAAAAATAAAGAACAACAAAAAAAAAACGAAACGAATCGAAAAAAATAAGTGAAAACGCGCACAATGGAAACAATTCTCATGATCCATTTGCTTATAAAGTATTTGAACTACGCTCTTAACTCTTCACACACACACAAACACACACACAGAATCAGCGATACTCATGCTATCTCGCTTGCTCTCTTTATTTGCAGATTAACATGTTGTTCGGGCCCAACGGGTAAGTTGACCACACTTCATTTTCAACACACAGAAGGAGAAGGTAGCGAAGGACGGAAGCGCCCTCTGTCGGTCACTGTTGTTATTAATGTTAAGCTTTGTTGTTGTTGAATTGCTCAAAGAACTCGTTAATCGAGCATTTAGCATTATGTTTAACCCATTGTTGCTGCCAGAGCGAGATGGCAACACAATGATTGCAACCCCCCCCCCTCCCCCCCCCCCCCCCCCCCCCCCCTCTTAATGTGGACCGCCCCCTTTTTAAGTGTTGCTCAATCGTCGAACAATTGAAATTGATTGTGCCGCAAATCTGAGTGTAATATAAATAAATCTACAGATGGGCAAGATTTGTTCATTGCCATTGCCCTTGGCCAAGTTCAAAGTAGAGTACAGGGTATAGTGTACAGGGTATAGAGTACAGGATATAGAGTATAAATTAAGGAGTATCTGTCTTTCTTTACTTCTCTATTTCTTTTCTTTTGCAATCTATTTTTTGTTGCCTTTGCTAAACAAAGAGAAACCAATAGAAAAATCTTTTTTATTCAGAATGTTTTTCTTAGAAATTTTCAGCTGCATTTTCCAAAAACTTCAAAGCAGCCACTCAACAAAAACAAAAACAAAAACAGCAACAACAACAAGAAAAGTCCATCGAAGTTTTTTCCCTCTGAAAGTGACTTTCACACATTTTCACACATGCAAAAGAGGAGGAAAAGTGGAAAATTCCTCAAATTGTTCTTTTGCAGTTTTCTCGAAAACTGAAGTGTGAAGTAATTAAAATGTCAGTTTTTGTTTTTGGCGACTGTTTACAGTTAAATTTCATTTTCATTTTCATTCCCATTCTGCTTTCGTTTCGTTTCGTTTCGTTTATCGAAATGTTTAAAAAGTCTTAAGTTCATATTTTTGGCCTCCAGCTGAAAATGCCATCAAACATTTTTCACCCAACAACAACAACAAAAAAATGCACAACATTTTTCTTAATGGGAATGCCAAAAATGTTCAAGAAATCAAAAACAAGCCACAAACGAAGAAGAAGGAGAAGAAGAAGAAGTGTAATCAAAAATAAACTAGACAGCAAAAATGGACTTGAGCTTAGCCGAATAGTTGAGTACCCTTTAATAGAACTTTATAGAGCTTCTTTCACCTTTTTTAACCTTATGTAGAATGCAAATAGATTCCAATACAAATAAAATAAAAATAATAAAATAAAAAATAAAAGAAGATCCAAAATTAAATAATATAACAAATTATCTTTATGTAACAATTCCTTTTAATTTTCCTAGAATTCAATTAAGTTCCAACACAAATAAAATAAAAATAATAAAATAATAAATAATACAAAAAAAAAAAATAAAATATAAAATTAAATAAAGTAAAAAAAAAATAAAATAAAATAAAATATAAAATAAAATAATATAACAAATAATTTTTATTTAAAAATTCCTTTTAATTTTCCTAGAATTCAATACGGTTTCAACACAAATAAAACAATAATAATAAAGTTGAAAATAAAATAAAATAAAAAATAAAATAATATAACAAATTATCTTTATTTAACAATTCCTTTTAATTTTCCTAGAATTCAATTAAATTCCAACACAAACAAAATAATAAAAATAAAAAAAAAATTAAATACAAATTTTAATTAAAATAAAATAATAAATTATATAAAAAATAACCTATAATTAACACTTCCTTTTTATTATTAAAAGTGTCTTATATTATGATAATATTTTTATATTTGATTTCTTTATATTTAAAATGTTTATCATATAAAAAGATATCAAACAACTTTTAATAAGAAAAAAAAGCTTTTAATTGAACTAAATTTTTAAAGAACTGATTCCATTCAGAGTTCATTTTAAATCCTTAAAAATGTCAGAGTTCCAGCTGCGAACTAGTTCAGTTCATAATTAATGATGAATTAATTAATTGAACGAATTTTTAAAATGTCAAAAATAAATATGAATATATATATATATATATATATATGTTATTATTATACAAATATATATATATATATATTTTTTTTTTATATATGTATAGCTTAACTAATTCTAGGCAACATTTTGACCTGATAATAAGCTGACTCCGACTTTCCACAGTGCCTGTGCAAAGTATACGCACAAATTTCAGCTGCTGCTAATGAGAGCTCTACTTGCAGTTGACCCCCTTTCGGCCGCGCCCCCCTTTGAACCCCGCCCCTGGTTTGTCTGCAGCTCTCTGCTTTACTTTGCATGCAAATTGCACTCGATTTGCATACTTTTCGCATGCACTGTATGCATACATATATTTAGTTGTATATTTCTGCACATTATGTGCAGTCATGAGCTGCCTTGAAGTTATTAAGAGGTCTCTCAGCCAGGCATTAAACTAAACTCGAACTCAAATCAAATCAAATTAAATCAAATTCAGAAAACAAATAAAAAGTCAATTTTTCAATTTTGTCCCTTTCCTCAAAAAAAAAAACCAGTTCGATATTGTAGCACATGTCATTATGTAAATAACTAAAAACAATGCCAAATACACTGCGAGAAAATAATTGATTATATTAGTTTATCCAAGAAAAGCCTTTCACAAATTTAAACTAAACTAAACTAATAAAATTTATTATTAAAATATTTTATTTTATTTAATTCTCTCACAAATTCTCCAGTGTTTTTCTCTCTTTTTCTCTCAGTGCATGCACACACATTGTACACATATTAATATCTATTCCGATTAAATGATGCAGTTGAAAGTTTCTAAAGAACATTTTTTTATTTTTTTTTTATATTTTGTTTGAACTGCAAAATCACATTTGAACTGTTTTCTCTCTGTTTACTTAACAAATAAAGGAAATCGTTCAATTTTTCCCCTTTTCCGTTCAGTTTCCTGCTAAATGGCGAAGAAATTAAAAGTTGTTCATGTTTTGTGTTTGTTTGGCTTTTACAAACATCAAATAAATGATGACAAATAAGATTTCGTTGTGACTTCAATATTTTAGTTGTGTCCGAAACTTAAATAAAATCAAATCAAATTAAATTTAAACAAGTCAAATTAAGTAAAGCTCAAATTTAGCTTGCTTATTGAGCTTTAAGTGCTGAGGAAGCTTTAAAGCTTATTCCTTAGATGCTTTTAATTCGTTCTCGAAGCTTTATTTTTATAGTTTGTTAGTTCAAATTAAGTTTTAAGTTTTTAAATGAACTTTGAAAGCTCATTTTTCAGCAGCTTTAAAGCAGCTTTTTAAGTTGTTTTCTGCGTTAATGTTTTCATGTAATCTTTTATAGAAGAAAGCTTTGAGTTTAATTATCATTTTAAGTTAACAGTGAAGCTTTAAGCTGTTTATTATATTTTTCTGCTCATTTTCTGGCTTTTAGTTGTTTTTAAATTCGCCATAAAATATTTCAAAAGTTTCGTTAGCTTTTAAAAGCTTTAAAGAGGTTTCCAAGCTTCTTTTAATAAATATATATTTAAATACATATTAAAATTTCTCTTAATAAAACACTTGCTTTTGAAAGAAAGTAGTAAAAAGCTTTTTTTGTAGCTTTCAAGAGCTTTTAAAGCTTTTCTTAAAATACACTCAAATGTGCTTTTAATTAATCAAAAGCCATTTTAAAGTGGCTTTAAATTCTCATCAACTTTAGATTAAGTCAAGTGAGCTTTAAAAAGCTTTTAGAATTAAATGATTTAACTTCATTCAACTAATAAAAATATTCGTAAATGCAAAGCATATTTTTAATAGTTACTCAACACTGTTTAGGGAAAATGCCTACTTTTTATTCTCTGTGTATTTTTTCAGGCTTTCCAGCTTCAGTCGATTAAAACGAACGTTGCCTATTTTCGCCAGCTGATTGAATTGCCTTTTTGGCCTCCCTTAACAATTTGGCGGTTACCAAGAAGGGGGGAGGGGAGGGGAGGGGGGAGGGGGTTAACTCATTAGGGGCACGTGCTGTCGACAGGCGGCGATTGAAGGCGGTTGAAGGCAGGTGCGTGGCCCGTGCGTGAATCTCATGCATATTAAACGAGATGCGTGTAAACAAAGCCTAAGCATTCGCTTGCCCCGCCCACTTAAACTGTGTGGGAGTGAGATACATGTCTGCACAGATACACAGATACATACATACAAAAGATACAGATACACGCCCATACATACAAACAAACATATGTGTGTGTGTGTGTGTGTGTGTTTATATGGCGGTGTTGATGTCTCGTTATATTAGAAGTTGGCAAAACTGTTAGTTGCACATGCCGCACAACACTTACACAAGCTAAGCGACTAGAGTGGGCTTGAACGACTAGCAGATACCCTGTTTGGAAAGAGTTGAAAGCTTAAAAGAACATTAGATAGTTAGAAGGAGAAAGAGAGAGAGAGAGAGATGGATATATGGATAAATAGATGGATAGATAAAGATAAATAGATCGATAAATGGAAGATAGATGGTAAGATTGATATATAAGATAGATAAATGAATGAATAGATGGATTAATAAATGGATAGATATATAGAGAGAGATAGATCGATAGATATACAATTAGATCTACAGACAGATTAATAGACAAATAGACCAATAGATAGATACGAATATTGTGAAGATATGAGAGAGATAGATAGAGATAGAAATACATTGAGATAGATAAATAGAGAAAGAAAGATAAATATATAAATGGATAGATATATAGTTCAATAGATAAATAGATAGATAAATCGATTGAGATTGATATATAGATAGATAGATAGATAGATAGATGAATGGATATATAAATAAATTAAATAAAAATTAATAGATAAATAGATGGATAGACCAATAGATAGATCAATCGATATATAGAAAGATATATAAATGCATAGATAAATGAGTGCATAGATGAATTAAGAGATATATATGTATATATTGAGATAAAAATAGATTAAGGTAGAATAATACAAAAAGAGTGATAAATATATAGATAGATAAATCAATAGAGATTGATAGATAGAAATAGAAAGAGATATGAATTGATATATACCATAGAAAAAGATAGATGGATAGATATATAAATAAATTAAATAAATATAAATAAAAATAATTAGATTAATGGATGGATAGACCAATAGATAGATCGATTAATAGATTGGAAGATATATAGATATATAAATGTATGAATGGATAGATGGATTAATAAATAAAAATATAAATAAAGATACATTAAGATATATCGATATAAAGATAGAAATAGATAGATCGATTTTTTTTTTTTTATTTATTTATTTGAAAACAATTAATATAATGAATATAAACAGCAAAAGATTACTTGCTAAAAGCCTAAAAAAAATATACATATTTCTAATAACAGATATATAGATAGATAGATAGATTGCTTTATTGGTAGACAGATCGACAATTAGACAGACAGAGAGACAGAAGAATAGATGGATAGAAACAGAGAGATAAATAGTTAAAATGATTCCTCAACTCTTCTAACTAACAATCAATTTTATGTTCATACCAAGTTTATACCAAAAATCAACATTCCTTCTAAATGCAGGGTATCTAAAGAAGTCATAGGCTCAACTGGAACTCGTCAGCGGGACAATTAGGCTGTCAACACAGAGGCAACGCCCAGCGCTTAACGCTGAGACCCGTCAACGTTCATCGGTCATTTGGCCATCGGTCATTTGGTCAATGCTCAATGGTCATTTGGTCATTTGGTTATTTGGTCATTTGATCATTTGGTCAGTGGACAGGCGAACGCGTTTTCGCCTAACTAATTGCAGCGCTTGTCGCCGTCAATCTGTGGCCCGAGATGACTTGAGCTCTTGACGCATTGAATTTATGCCTTGCCACTCGCCAAGAAAATTTACGAGGGTTGCTCCTTTGTAAAACACGGTCGTGAGGCCTGCACGACTAAGTCGTGAGGCGATAGTTTTTTCGTGAGAAATTAGCAAAGCTAACACAAAGTTGGAATATAAACAAAAGATCTTTTGAATATTTTCCCGATCACGAGCATTAATCGAAAGAATTTAAAGTTTAAACTTTGTTTGAGTCTCGTGACACGAGTTTTGAGGCAGTTGGGATCCAGTCCAGTCCATTAACGAGTCCCCTTAAAGTGCCGCCCCCTGCTTTGGATTGGAGTTGGAGTTGAGGCCACAGGGTAACCAAAAACTCTCATATATTTCCTGGCCTGTCAAAGGAGTCGAGTGCAAACAGAGACGGAGCTAGCGCGTGACTGTGTCAGAGTGAGACGGCAACACATGACAGTCATCGCATTGTTTGAAGCTTTTGGCTTTGACTTTTGCACAGCTTCGGGCCACGTTGTTTGGCAAATGAACTTTTGCCAACTGCTCCTCAAAACTGTTTTCTAACTAGCTGCTGTTTAAGGGGGTATAAAAAAGGCATGGGGTTCTACATTTTTGGATAGAACTGTTTTTGTAATGCCTGCCACATTTGTTATACTCGTGCCGAGAAAGTTTTTCTTTTTTCTCTACACTCTGGCAACAAATTGTTAAGGGTTGTATTTGTTTACTATTTCGTTGGTTGTTCGCCTGTTCATAGGGCATGTCGCAGTCGTCTATACCCGTTTGTTGTACGCTAACTTGGTTTTTATTTTATATATTTATTGGTTTTTTTCTACTTTGCTTTAGTTTTTTACTCTTTTTTTTTTTGGCAGACTTTGCTTCTCTCACACTCTCCAAAGACTGCGTCTGCTTCCGCTTCTGCTTCTTCCTCTTCTTCTTCTTTCACTTCCACTTCCACTTCCAGTTGCACTTCAACTTGTGCTTAGTGCCTACAATATGCCAGCTGTTAATGCATATGCACATAAATTTTGTGGCCAACTCTTTCGGGCCCGGTGTCAAGCACTTCTCTCTCTCTCTCTCTCTTCATCTCTCTCTCTCTCTCTCTCTCTCTAGCTAGAAAAAAGTGTTGTTTCTTTAGTACTCAGCGAGCTTTGACCTCAGCTGAGAATTTGCAACTGATTTGCATTTGAGGCAAACATAAATTAGCTCTAGTTTAAAGCTTTAGATTGAGTGTTATTCCAAGAAGTGTTCAAACGGGTATGCTGACTTTATGGATGGGTTTGTAAAAGGCAAAAGAAGGCATCTTCTATTCCATTAAAAAACATAGTTATACTTTTTTTTTCTTTTATGGACACTCAGTTATGGAAACCCTTAAGACTCGAACTAAAAGATGAACCTTATGACTCTTCCTTTTCGACTTTTGTGAAATCCCTTAGGTCAAACTAAGCAGGGTTGGGAAAGTATTTCTTTTAGAGCTGTTTTGGGTTTCCCCGTTCAATCGCTTTTTATATAACCAAACATTTGTTGCACATTTATTTTGTTAGCTTCACCGACACAGTTTGGTCAATGGTCGAAAAGCGTTTAGTTTGCAACGTTTTGAGTCGTGGTAAAAGCAGCCACTATCTGTCATAATGGATCAAAAACTATGCCAAAAATGTGCGCAATCTGTCATTGCTTGCAGCTATTTGTTGTTCTTGTTGTTGTTCTTCTTATTGTTGTTGTTGTTGTCTGCCGCACATTCGCCGAGGGCTATAAAAATACACGAGCCAGCCCAAAACCAAAACAACAAAACAAAAGCAAACAATTTCTTGGTGCTTATGTTGTCCTGACAACAGCTTTTTTAATCGAAAAAAAAAAGAGAAAATTCTATCAAATAAATTAAAAAATTTCAACGGCCGTCAGAGCGTTCAGCACTTTTAAACAACTAAAATCCAAAGCCATAAAGCGTGCAAAATGTAAACCACACAACAACAACAACAACAGCAGCAACTGATGCAATCAAACTTTGTTGGGACACAAAAATAAATTAAAACTCCAACAGCAAACAAGATGAGGCTGCTAAAAACAAAACAACAAAATAAAAAAAATAAAAAAAAAATTTTAAAAGGGTTGCCAAAGAAGCAACAGGATGTTCTCGACTGCCGCAACTTGTTTGTCTTAACTGCACTCGAGGGCGTGCAAACTGGCCGTAAAAGCGCATTTCTGCCGTCACAAGTTTACAGGGTGTTCATTTGTTCCAATGTTTAGCTGCTTGAGCTCTTTATTTACTTACGATCCCTGCTCGGGCGCCAACTATTATCAAGTTATTTAACTTTAACGAGTTTACAGGGTATTTAACTGCTTAAGCTCTTCGTTTTCCTCTCGATCCCTGCTCGGGCGCCAACTATAACTTTTTTAATTAATTGTTTAGCCACCACAAGCATGATTGCAGGGTATACAAATGTCCGGCTGAACATCTTACCCAAAGACACTTCACTGCTTAGCTGCTTTAACTCTCTTCCTACTTTCAATCCCTGCTCGGGCGCCAACTAAAACTTAATCACTTTAGAACTTGGCTGACACACGCGTATATACAGGGTATTTAATTGCTCAAACGCTCTTCACTTATCTCTAGGAATTCCAGTGCCTTGGCTCCTGCATAAATTCCTTGCGCTCGTCCCTGCTCGGGCGCCCACAAATGTCCTGGCCGCAAAGCGACCAAATTGCTCACCTTTTTGTTGGGTCTTCAACTATTTAGCTTTTTCTTAGCCTCCATTTGGACATGCCTGCTTGGCCTGGCATTTAATTGCCCTTCTGTGGAGAATTAGACGCATCCCTGCTCGGGCGCCAACTTTAGCACAGACGAAAAGACCTTCAAATTGAACTTTCCTTGTTTGTAGTTAGTTCAAGCTTCCAAGTTTGAGAAGAATGTGTGCTTAGAGCATTTGAAAAACGTCCCTGCTCGGGCGCCTACTGAACGTCCATTCTCTTAGAGAATAGACTTACTTACCCCATTGAATTTCTTACCCTAGGGTATCCAGCTGGTCAGCTTCAGCTTAAGCTAACGCATCTTTAAGAATTACCACTTCCCCTGATGAATTTCTTACTCTAGCTCTCTACTTCAAAGTAACGCTGAACGTCCGTTCTCTTATAGAATAGACTAAACCCATTAAATTTTTTACTCTAGGGTATCTATTGGTCAGCAGCCTTCAGCTTATGCTATTGCATCCCATTATCTTGAGGAATTAAACCTTTCCCCGTTGAATTTCTTGGACTAGGTTATCCAGCTCTCTACTTCAAACTAACGCGTCCCTGCTCGGGCGCCTACAGAACGTCCGTTCTCTTATAGAATAGACTTACCCCATTAAATTGCTTACTCTAGGGTATCTATTGGTCAGCAGCCTTCAGTTTAAGCGATTGCATCCCAGATAACTTCCATTCTCTTGAAGAATTACCCCTTACCCCGATGAATTTCTTACTCTAGGGTATCCAGCTCTCGACTTCAAACAAACGCGTCCCTGCTCGGGCGCCTACAGAACGTCCGTTCTCTCATAGAATAGGCTTACCCCATTAAATTTTCTACTCTAGAGTATTCAGTTGGTCAGCTCTCTTAAAGAATTACTTCTTACCCCGATGAATTTCTTACTCTAGGGCATCCAGTTGCCCACTTCAAACTAACGCGTCCCTGCTCGGGCGCCACTTTTGCGGCTTGGAAATAGTTGGCGCCCGAGCAGGGACGCTGCGTATGAGCAACAAGCGGCCAAGCTAAGGTAAGCTGCCTGCCCCGTTGGTCGTCCAGACGTCCTTTCGTCCTGTCGTGCTGTCGTCCTATCATCCTGTTAGTCTGGTCAATGCACTGGCTGGCAACCCGACCCAACTGTGACCCCCGAGCCCGTGTCCGTGTCCGTGTCCGAGTCCGAGTCTGTGGCTTGGACCCTGTCTGCGGCTGTGGCTGCTCGCCAAATTATTTAAGGCATTAAACGAAATTATTTTGATGAAACGTTTAACAGCGCTCGACAATTACGATAGATTTTTGGCCGACAGCCAACGCAGAGCGGCTGCTTCACAAATTGCTTCAGCGGTTTTGTCGTCTCCTTCAATCGCAGCTCCAATGTCTCGTCGAGCTCTATTTGCATTTCGAGGGGCGACTCCTCCGCCCAGCACTTTATAGTTCTTAAGTCTGGGCTGTCCTCTCTCCACCTAAACGCAAAGTCCTCCAACAACAATTCAACCCTTCACTTCTTTTGTGCGTTTGTGTGTGCTCAAATCTCGAGACAATAATTTTTATGGCATAAAATTGTAGTTCTAGTTTTTATAGTTTTTGCTGCTTTTTAACTGAAGCTGCTGCCATCTAAAACAAAAGTAAATTGCCATTCTTTTTTACAACTGCTCGGGGAGGCTCTTTTATTATACATATATAGGAAGTATATTTATATATGGAAACCCGTGAAAAGCGGTTTTTTCTTTTGTAGCTAGGCCCCATTTGAAATTTGAAGTAAAGACTTCGAACAACTTCAGTTTTTTTATGGATTGATGCTTTAAAGGGAGATTCTGGCTGGAATAAGCTGAAACCTGGCTGGCAGCTGTTTTTTCGGAGTTGTTGTAATTGGCAGGGATCGGGATTAGTCTGGCTTAGACAACAAAGGAACCCATTGGCCACGCCCACGTCCTTTCATTCGTTTGGCGTGGCCGTGGCGTTAAATGCTGTCTTAATTTCACGCAAAAGTCTCTTTCAAGAATCGCAGACGTGGAAAATTTTCAATTGAATTGTTTATTGGCGCCAAGTTGGCAACCAAGAGCAAGAAAAACGATGAGAAAAACCAGAAAACTAAAACAGCAGCAACAACAACAACAACAAGGACCAACAAGGACCAACAAAAGACAAAGCCAGACAAAGCGCAAAACAAAGCGAAACAAATAATGCCAACAGCCACATAGCTTCAGCTTAAGCTTCGACTTTAGATACAGCCAAAAGCTTTAGATATTTAGCTATGGCTAAAACTGTTCTTAGGGCCCATTGTATTGCCCACTTTTGGCCACAAAGCAGTTAGTGGAGAATGCTGCGCAATTCGCCATTCGCGACTGCAATTGAAATCTAGACAATCGAAACGTTTCCTCATTACACGCTGGGGAAAACTCTCGACGAGCTCTTTAGCAATAAGCTGCTTGTGCAACGTTTGAGGATAGCGCACAAAAGGGAATTGAACGAAAGAAACTCAGTTCTCTCTTAAGAGCGACATAAAATTAAAGTTAACTGCAAAGAATGTCGCACAAAAGAGAATTAAGAAATTCTAATGCGCTCGCAAGAGAGTCAATTAGAAAGAGAGGGAGAGAGAAAGAGAGAGCGAATAAGAGCTTCATTTTAACCTCGTTAAAACTATAAAGTTATCATCCCAACGTATGCACAACATTTTAAATTCTTTACAATCTGGATATTAATATCAATTTGCTTGGCATACGAAATTTGTGTGCGGCGTCTGGCAAAAGGCAAAAATGGAAAATGGTAAACGGAAAATGCACCAGCCAGCGAATTTTCCGCGCGCCCTAATGAAAATGAAATTTGAAATTGTGAATGTGAATGTGAATGAGAATGAGAATGAGAATGAGAATGAGAATGAGAAAAACCCGAATGCAGTTTTCATTATGCTGGCTAACGAAATGCGGAAATTAAACCAGCAGATAAACCAAGATAAAGTAAAAACGTGCCATGGAACACAACACTGACCCACTAATTTGAACGTACAGCGAAACGGGCTTCAGCCGAATGCAGATCCCTCCTGCACGCTGCATTTTCAAGGAATCCTTTCCCCCCCCCCCCCCCCCTTTCACCTCCCCCTTCAGCCTTGTCCTGCCTAATTTGTGGCTTGTCGTGTGCAGAGAGCAAAGAAAAAATTTCAAAAAAATGTTTAAATTACAAATGCAGACAACAATTTGTTACAATTTGCGGCCTCGTTTTTATTTAAGACACTCGCCCAGACATCAGTACGAATTAAATTAATTAGTTGCTTCGTTTGGCATTAAGTTTATAATAAAAGATAGGTGAAAATCCATTTCTTATGCTTAAGCTAAAAATATATAATATCTCTTTTAAAATATATGCAAATATATATCTTTATTTAACTTTGATATCAGTCTCAGTCTCAGTCTCAGTCTCAGTCTCAGTCTCAGTCTCAGTCTCAGTCTCAGTCTCAGTCTCAGTCTCAGTCTCAGT
>SCDZ01000830.1:0-78039 GCA_004143845.1 Drosophila lacertosa | reverse complement strand
TTTTATTTTATTTTATTTTATTTTATTTTATTTTATTTTATTTTATTTTATTTTATTTTATTTTATTTTATTTTATTTTATTTTGTTTTATTTTATTTTATTTTATTTTATTTTATTTTATTTTGTTTTATTTTATTTTATTTTATTTTATTTTATTTTATTTTATCTTATCTTATTTTATTTTATTTTATTTTATTTTATTTTATTTTATTTTATTTTATTTTATTTCATTTTATTTTATTTTATTTTATTTTATTTTATTTGTATATATATATACACTTTATACATATGCATTGGTCGAAGTTTTCTTTTGGCCGCTTTTAGCCGGCTCAATTCTCCAATTAGCGGCGTTCGCCAAGCGCGACGGCGACTGGCCACCGACTGGGCCTGGTTAACAGCTATTTCTATATAGTTCTTGAAAAAGCGTATTCACTAAAAATTGAACTCGCAGGTCGGGAAACTTGTTATTCTAACAGTGAATTTGAAATGTGTGTGTGCGTACACACACACACTCACACACACACACGCTAACAAGTGTTTGTGGCGTGCAGCGGCCAAACATGAAAATTGCATGCTGCAACAACAAATACAACAACAACAACAAATACAAGAAGAAGAAGAAGAAGAAGAAGCGGCCCGTTGGCCAGGAAAAGCCATGCACCCTAATCTTCATTGGCAACAATGTCGACGCAACTTAAAGCAACGGTATTTGATACACGCCGACTCAAACCTGCGATACACACAATTTTCACCAAAAAAAAAAATAGAAAAAAAAAATAAGAAAAAAAGTTATAATAAAAGAAATAAACCGGCTTTCTTCTGCTATAAAAGTTATCTGCCCACCTCGAGCGTATTTAATCCAATACACAATATAAAGCTGCCTGAGCTCCATTTACTATCCATATGCTTATTGGAAGTACAAACACAGATCTATCGGAATCTATATAGCATATATGCAAATGGGTTTTTATTGCAGCCCATCAAATTCTCTATTTGTATGCCGAGATTCACTTGTTCAGTTTCTCCACTACTTAAAATACGTGGTCATCTGTTTTTTTTTTTATTTTTAGCTATTTTTTTTCTTCTATTTTTAATGGCTAGAAACCCACACAGTAATGAGGTCAATTTGTATACCCTGCAATGGATGTGAAGGCTGATAGAGGGTATGCCGAAGTTGTGTTGAGAATTGTTACAGAGAGGGCATCTGTCTAAGTGAGTAAATTTAATATATATATAATATAAAATGTACTATATACTAATTATAGTACTTAGTAAACTTTTTTTTGTTTATATAGACTATCAGTAGAATAAGTTGAAGTTGAAAGTTAGCTTTTAAGTTTAATTTAAGTTTCCAATAATTTGATCGTTTGCAATAAATATATAAAAAAATATTTTTATGTATTTATTTATATTTATATTTATATTTAAGATGCACTCGATGTAAAAACTGATAGAGGGTATATTGAAGTTGTATTGAGAATTGTTACAGAGAGGAGATCTGATTAAGTGAAGTATTTTTTTAATATACTAAGTGAGCTTTTTTATTATATATAAAGACTAAGTTGAATTTGAAAGTAAGTTTAATTTAAGTAAATAAATAAAATATATATATATTTATAATTTATATAAATACATATATAAGTGAATAGAAATATCCTAGCTACTTTTCTGTTTATCTATGTTTGAGATAATTTTGTCTACCCCGCAACCGATGTGAAGACTGATAGAGGGTATACCCAAGTTGTGCTAAAGAATGTTACACAGAGGAGATCTGACCAAGTGAAGTATTTTTTTTTAATATACTAAGTACAATATATAAATGAATTTTTTTGTTTATATAAACTTTCAATAGAATAAGTTAAATTTAAAAGTTAGCTCATAAATTTAATTTAAGTTTCCAATAATTTAATCGTTTACAATAAATATATAAAAAAAAAATATATATATATATATTTTATAATTATCCTATATACTTTTCTATATATACATATATTTGAGATCATTTTATATACCCTGCACCTGATGCACAGACTGATAGAGGGTATGCCGAAGTTGTGCTTAAAAATGTTACTGAAGGTAGAGGAAACTTCCTATAGTAAACTAAGCTAATTATTATACTAAGTATTTACAAGTTAATTCATCCTTTAACAGGAAAAACATCCAAGAATATTTTCTCTTTTCATCACTTCAAATCTCATCTCATATTTCATATGCGACTTTCATATTATTTATAAATGAGCAAAAATTTAGCACAGCCAAATTTCTTTTCAACAATAGGAAAACCGCATATTTAAAAATAATAATTTTATTTTTTTTGCTCACATTTATATTTCACATAATACAAAAGATAATATGTTTTTAGAGAGCTCAATTTGTGCACTAATTGAATATGGTTTTGTGGTGACTGCCAGATGTGACTGACATGTTAATACCCTGTACTGTTAGCAAACAATTTTTACAAACATAAATATTTAAACTAATTTAAATCTTAAACTTGACATGAAAAGGGAAAGTAAAAAATATACTTAAACGACAATCAAATAAAGCCAACTTTTTTGTGTTAAATACCTTCAATAAAAGCTCTAAATCGCTCTAAAAAAATCTCCAAATATTTCACTTGTTGGCTCCCTTCCGTTTTCGAAAGCAAAAGAAATAAACTTGTTATGCATAAAGTATACGAGAAACCTAATCCATATTCAAAGCTCAAAACAGAACAGGGCTAGATCGTATTTGCTGATAAGGCAAATAAACAAACACTCTATATGCAGACATACATACATATATATATATACTTTATATTTGCACAGACTTCACTTGACCCAAACTAAAGGGTACACAAATTGACTGTAAATTCTCGAATTTGTGGTAAGGTCTATGCGTGATGTCATTGCCAAGTCCACGCCATGGCTAAAATCAATACAAACCCAAAAAAAAAGAAAAACAAAAAATAAAAAAAAAACCCGTTAAAAGAACTTTCTCTCTATTCTGCATGCTGCGAGTTCGGCCAAAATTTCATTCACTCACCAAACGGATCGCTCGATTATTTGTGTCATGAAGTATTTAGTCTGGATTTTCTAAAAGGCGCCTTATCAACGCAAATCTTAACGGTGTAGTTCAAATAAAACTATGCAAAAGTCGATAATCTAACCAAGCTGTCAACTTCAACCCAAGCACACAAACAGATAAATATAGATATATATATATCTACATATTCGTCATAAGATTGTTGACACACTTATTAGTTGTTGTTGTTGTTGTTGTTTTTGTTTTCTTAGGTGTTAGCGGCCAATTATAAAGCTAATTTATGAACGGAATCGGAGAAAGAAAATGGCCAGCCCAGCTTCCAGTTAGCAAAACCCGTTAGCCTTACCCAGATTTGTTTATCTATCAAATTTGTTCGGCCAATGAATAGCGTTGAATTTTATGAGCCAAAAGAAAGCAAGCAAACAATTCTCAATGAAGCAATTGAAAGCAATCACAATAAGAAGAATGTTTATAAAGATTGCTATCAGACACACATATTTAAAGAGCAGCAAGTGAAGAATAATAATTTATATTTTAATAACAACAAATTGAAGTTATTGAATGCTTTAAAAAATCTAAAAAAAAAAATATTTATGTATATTTAACACAATTTGCTATAGCTAACTTTTAATATCCATTTATCAGACTAACATATTTGCTGTTATATGAAGAATAATAACTTATATTATAATAACAACAAATTGAAGTTATTGAATGCTTTAATAAAAATCTAAAAAAAAATATTTATATATATTTAACACAATTTGCTATAGCTAACTTTTAATATCCATTTATCAGACGAACATATTTGCTGTTATATGAAGAATAATAACTTATATTATAATAACAACAAATTGAAGTCATTCAAAGTTTTAAAAAAATCAAAAAAATAAAAAATATATATTTATATATCTAACACAATTTGCTATAGCCAACTTTTAATTTGTTGTTATATGAAGAATAATAATTTATATTTTAATAAGATTAAATTAAAGTTATTCCACGCTTTAACAAAAATCTACTACAAAAATTATAAATAGTACATATATATTATTTATATATTATTATTATATTTTAATAACAACAAATTGAACTCATTTAAAGCTTTAAAAAAAATCTAAAAAAATTTAATATTCATTTAAAAAGCTATCAGACGAACATATTTAAAGAACAGCAAAATTTGTTGTTATATGAAGAATAATAATTTATATTTTAATAAGATTAAATTGAAGTCATTCAACGCTTTAACAAAAATATACTAAAACAATTGCAAATAGTATTTATATATTATTTATATACTTAACACTATTTGCTTTAGCTAACTTTTAATATCCATTTAACAAGCTATCAATAAAGAATAATAATTTATATTTTAGTAACAAAAAATTAAGTTCATTTAAAGCTCTCATAAAAATCTATTTGCTGCCATCTTCAACAATTGAAAATAATATTTTAGCCAACTAATAATAGCCATTTAAATTATAATTTATATTTTAATAACAAACAATTAATGTTATTCAATGCTTTAATAAAAATCTACCACAACAATTGTTAATAATATTTTTACAGCTATTTTCTATAGACAACTTTTAAAATAGGACACACATATTTGAAAAACAGCAAATAAAGAAAATTAATTTATATTTTAATAACAACAAATTGAAGTCATTCAATGCTTTAACAAAAATCTATTTGTTGCCAACTTCAGCAAATTTTTAATATCCATTTAGAGACATAAATAGACAAATAATAATTTTTATTTATTTAAAGCTATTTGCTAAAGCCAACTTTTAAAATCGATCACACATATATTAAAGCACAGCAAATAAATAATAATAATTTATATTTTAATAGCAACAAATTGAAGTCATTCAACGCTTTAACAAAAGTCTAATAAAACAATTGTAAATAATTTTTTTACAGCTATTTGCTATAGCCAACTTTTAATATCCATTTGGCTGTGATCTTTTCCCGACAGGGGCAGGGGGGTGGGGGGGGGTTATAGTTATAGCCACAACTGTTACCCAATAGAGGAACATAACTGCAGAATGCCACCGTTCGTTAATGTTTTTGGCGGAAGTGCTTGATTTTTATTTCAAAAATCCGTAGTAGAAGTGCTTTGAATGTTTTATGGCTTTCTTGGCTCATGGAGCGCTGACTTCTTATATATATTTTTTTTTCCCACTGCACAGTTTAGTGTTTAGTGGCTTACAGAATCTTTCTTTGCCACATTTATGCACAGTGCCCATATAGATGTCCGACGCCGTTGTCGTCGAACAAACCGGTTAACATGGTTTTTGTGATTTTTCTTAGTCATTCCTCAGTAAGTGTAATGGTTTTTTTCTTTTTTTTTTTTTTCTTTCCTTAAGCTGCACACACAAGTATGGATAATCATTTTTTTGTGGCAGCTCTTAATTTACATAGCAACATAAATATATGCATAAGATAATGTGCGAGCCAAAAGAAATAGATGCATATAAAATATAGCATAAAATTGTTCACTTGACCGTTATTTTGAAGCCAATTAAGAATTTGTTACACTTACCGTATTTTTATTATTGCAATTTAATGCTCTTTTGTTGGCTACTGCAATTTGCAGTATTTATAACGTAATAAATCTTGTGATCTGTCTAATTGTGTTTTATTACAACGCAGCCCGATCACAAATATATATATATCTATCTATATTTTGCACTTGAACTTCAAACCAGAAACAGAAAGCCGAACTTGTCCATTCGATGGCTGGCGCAGAACTAAAGTCTTTTCTGTTGCCGACTTACTTGTTATAAAAGTTAGATTTAAAGAAAGAAAAAAAAAACTGTTCTGCAGACCCAACTCATGAGATCTACAAGAAGTTGAACCAACAACAACAACAACAACAACAAAAAACAAACACGATCAGTCATATGGAAACATGTGAAGAGTGAAGTGTGTTTATCTAAGAGAAGTTAAAAGAGAGTTTTGGCTTAAAGAAAATTCTACTAATGTTTACCAACCCAAGGTGAAGAAGATCGCGTTCGAACGAGGAAATCTCTCCAGAGTCCAACTCAAACGTGTTTGGGCCGTTCCTTAAGAGTGAAGCGTTTGTTAAAGCGGTCAATGTACGATGTTGAATGTACACCTGCTAAATATATGTTCTCTCTTTATTTGACGTCGTCGTCGTCGTCGGTAATTTATATCAGCACCTTCCTGAACTAACACATATTTTTAGGTGTCTCTTTACAGTCAGCGGTAATGTGTAACAATGTCCGCACGGACACGGAGGCTGCGTACTTGGCCATGTTTCAGGGACCTGCTGCTAATGCCCGCTAATGTCACACAATTACCGTTGTATAACTTAATGTGATGCTGTTTACAGTAAGTTCGATATGCATGTAATTATATACCCTATATGCAGGCCATACCATTTCATAGGGTATACTGCAGCTGTGCAAAGGTAAGCCGTTGTCCGAGGACCCCATAAAGTGCACGTAATTGCCTGCGAATGCAAATTAATTAAAATTGCTTTCGCATTAACTTGTTTTGACAACAAATCCTACGGCTTTCAACAACTCACCTGTCCAGCGGCATTTTTTCCTGTTTTTCAATTTTATAAATGATGATTTTAATGGTCCTCTCTTTATTGTGTTTTAAACCGCTCTTAACAGAATTTCTTTTAGAATTTTTGATTAGAACATGAAAACAGCCAAATCATAGACCATGACAGCAAGCGCCAATCGCAAAGACTTTCATGGTGCACAGACATAAATACATTATGACATATATGTACATATATATAAACATATACCCAAACAACAATACAGAAATTAATAAACTGGCAGTCGATGAATCGGCACATTTAATAAGAAACCAGCTCAATTCCATTTTTTTGAGACTTTGCATTCGATTATCCAAGTTACATAAGAATTTCTTTCGTTCTTTTCTATTTCATCCGAGTTACATCACAATTTACGTCTCTCTTTTCTATTGCTAAATGACATATTTTAAAATAAACTATCTTGTGCTCAATAATATATGTCAGGACTATTAATTGACGGCAATACACATTGATATGTGTTAAAGTCTCCTTAAGATAAAAGTTAAAGTATTTGGTTCCTAGGTGACCCCCCATATAAATATTTAAAATTTTCTTATTCCACACTTATTGATTAAACTTTATCATTTTGCCAAGCATGGTTTAACATATTGAAACTAGTAAAGAGAAGAGTTTGATTTATTTCTCAACTATAATCAATTGAATAATTTCGCAAGTTATACACATAATAAATTTTAAAAACGCGCCAAAGTTACATAGCTGCTAGCTTCTTCAAAGCCAATTCACAAATCGGTACAATCGATTATCGATAAATTGGTATAAGTCTACAGACATTGATAACGATTTATTTATCTGTAAAAACATTTATAATTAGATATATAAGTATTATCAATAAAACCAAACAGACAGAACGTTAAATTTATTCTTAAAAATTATTTGTATCTTAAATTGCAAAAAAATTTTTAACCTATAACAATTGTGTTTTCAAAGTGCTTTAACGGTTTATAAACCAATACAAATTCAATAGAACTTATTCTAAAAATTTCTGTTGTAGCTTTAGCAGGTGCTGGATAACTTAATATTTATGTTGTATCAAATAATGTAAGCATTATCGAAATTATGTCTTATCGATTGTTCTCAATTTCTTGCGACGCATTTTATTTACATTTACACACATCAATAATCGATAATGGGCAATGCAACCACGCTGTTTTGATTGTGCTAACGCCATGTTATGTTAGATACAATAAATAGGCGCCAGTTAGCAGCTGTCAAATTTGTATTAGGAATTTTTAAGTTTTGCTGACCTTTAATTAAAAGCGGATGATGTCGTGTTAATACTACTTATTTTTTATAATCCAAATTTTACAGCAGTGCACATGCAAATTGAATTTTGTGTGATCAGCTGTATTTCTTGTGAGCAAAAATTAGAGCTGACTGTTAATAACATTTGGGCAAAATGTTAAGGTTTTGTCACTATATATATGTATGTTAGTTATTTATTTCACACTGTTTGCAGGTTAACTTTGTTGTTTGGCACAAATTTAACTTAATTACAATGGGAAAACGTCGAACCCAATCTCTTATCGACTCAAATTCGAGCGACAGTGATAGCGATGCGGAGACCAACTTAGAATCGGTGAGTAATGCACTGAAAATATGGTAGGACGCCTTTGTTAAATAGCCGCCATGTAACAAATCAATGCGAAGCAGATTTTTGTAAAAATCCATATTTATTTTGCACGCAGGACTTGTTATCGCTGGCGAGAAAGAGAAAGAAGCCGAGCAATGCCACAAAAGCCACGAATTCAAAGTCAGATTCGGATTCGGACTGGGCTAACAGTAAATCAAGCGCGCCCGCCTCAAAAAAGAAGCGCCATAAGAAAACCAGCCGAGATTCGAGTTCTTCCGAAGAGAATTGGGACGACGATAGCCAGGATGAGGTGGCAGCGCCTGTGGAAAAGCGGCCCGAGCCCGAAACAAAAAAGCCAGACGTACACAGCGAACAGGAGGAGGGCGAGGTGTCAGACAGCGATTCTGACAATGAGATATCGAAAGCCAAATCAACCTCATCGTCTGGGTCCGCTTCTGGTACGGATTCATCTAGTTCGTCATCCTCGAGTTCCGATTCAGAGTTCGATGACGGCTACGATGACGACCTAATGGGCGACGAAGAGGATCGCAAGCGGCTCAATGGACTGTCGGAGAAGGAGCGTGAAACTGAGATTTTCAAGCGCATCGAACAGCGCGACATAATGCGCACCAGGTGGGAAATCGAAAGGAAACTGAAGCTCGCCCGTCGTGGCGAAAAGAACGAGAAATCAAAGTCGAAAGGGGATCGCTCCAAAAAGAAGTCCAAAAAGGACAAACGCAGTAAAAAAGCAAAGGAGCTGCCACCACCCATGCCAGTGTCGATCACAGCTGACATTGAGGCCAACAAAATCAGCGCAATCGAAGCGCGTGCGTCGGCCAAGAGCCCTTCGCCCATGCCTTTGATTCGCGAGGGCCCATCAACATCCAGCACAGGATCAGTTGCAACCAGCAGCAGCGCTGAGAAAAATGCCGAAGAACAAAGTCCTGGTGGAGTAGCTGATTATTTCGATCACAAAGAGCGTTCCAAGGAGCGCAAGAAGAACGTGGAGGCGAATAAAACCGATGACAAGCGCAGCAATGCAATGGCCATGCTCAAAGCGAAGCGAGAAGGCAAAGCAAAGCGAGGTGAGTACGAACTTTACTTGGTTCTTCTTTTTAATACTATTCAAGCAATGTTTGACTTGCAGAGGAGGAAGAGGCCAAACGGCTTGCGGAACGCGACAGAGATGACGACAAAGAGGAACTGGAGAGCGTCTCCGGTTGCAAATCGGCGGTCAAGCTGAAAGCATCTGAAATCTACTCGGATGATTCCGGCAGCAGCGATTGGGATGACGAGGAGAAGCCGGCGGGCAAACGATCGCGTTCGAACAGCAGCAAGGCGTCCAGTGAGTCCGAAGACGACGAAAAAGCCACCAAGAGCCCCGTGCTGATAACAAACCGCGAGGATCTGAACAAGCTGCGGCTGTCCCGCTTCAAAATGGAGCGTTTCGTCAATCTGCCCATATTCGAGAGCACCGTGGTCAACTGCTTTGTACGCATCAGCATCGGCAACAATGGCCAAAAGCCCGTTTATCGTGTGGCCGAAATCGTTGGCGTGGTGGAGACCGGCAAGATATACTCGCTTGGCACAACGCGTACCAATCGCGGACTTCGGCTCAAGCACGGTACGCAGGAGCGCGTGTTTCGACTGGAGTTTATATCAAACCAGGAGTTCACTGAAACCGAGTTCAACAAATGGTACGAGGTCTGCCAGCAGCAACATGTGCCCATGCCGCCAATTGATTTAATCGAGATCAAGGCGAATGACATTAAGAATGCGCTGAACTACGAGTACAAGGATGAGGATGTCGACAAGATTGTAGAGGAGAAGAATCGCTTCCGCAATCGGCCCACCAACTATGCCATGAAAAAGACCTGTCTCATGAAGGAGCGCGACGCGGCTATGCTGCGCGGCGACTACGACATCGCCAACGATCTGGGCCAGCAGATCGATCAGCTGGAGAGTCGCGCTTCCGAACTGGACAAACGACGTTCCCACAGTCTCAACTTGATATCGTATATAAACGATCGCAATCGTAAACGCAACGTGCAGGACGCAGAGAAGGCCATCATGGAGGAGGCGCGTGCCAACAAGGGCATGAAGATTTCGGATCCGTTCACGCGGCGCATAACTCAGCCCCGCATGGGTTTCAAGGGCGCCAAGAAGGACGATGATGAGGCGTTGCCAGCTCCGTTGCCGCCTCCGCCGCCGGGCAAGAAGCGACCCAACGAGACGAGCACTTCCAACGCAAAGCCAACAGATGGCAAGGACTACAGTTTGTACTCGCTGCACGATTTCGACATCGACCTCGATGTGCCGCTGCCAGGTAAGTGGCAAACAGCTGCGTTAGACCGTGTTGATTAACAGTTAATGAGTTAACTTCATTTGCAGTGAACAGCGCTAATTCGTTGCCGAAGCCGGCGAACAAACCAACCGAAACGGTGTCCAAGCGTTCACTGAACCTGGAAGATTACAAAAAGAAGCGCGGTCTCATCTAGCTGAGCTGCAGCGCATAATTAATGACGTTCTTTACTTAGGTTAGTGGTATTACGAGTAATTCAACGTAATCGATTATTGTGACGATTAAGGCGGAATCTTTGTTAACGCTCCATTCAGGCAGTACACAAACGAATCACCTATAGACATAGTTTACAAATTGTATTATGTTTACGAATATATAAAAACCGATCTGTACTAATATATAGACCATCCATTATTTGAGTAAGAAATGTTTCGCAGATCTCCAACATCGGGCGAAGGCTCGTCCTGTGTGAGATCTCTGAGACTCCTGCTTATGAACCGGATACGGGTGTGCATTAATAACGATGCCACTGGTTGTTTATGTTTTGAACCACATGACGATAATGTGCGCGTGTGTGTGTGTGTGTGTCTGTGTGAATAACTATAATTTATGATCATTAATTAGCTAAAATTTACAAAACAATTAACTCACAAAACAGCTTTTAAATATTATTGTAATTATAAATAGTCATGGGAAGAAATATTCCCCTGTAATTTTAGTAGCAATAAGCTTCATACTGTATTAGTTTACTGTATAAATCCATATCCAATGTTTAATAAATTCAGAATTATTTTATGTTAACCCCCCCCTCAGTTACATCATACGATACATACATACATTCTTATAACGTACATCGCTTAAACTTTGATTTCGATTCGCCCCCATAGGACACTACTTAATGAACACAAAAACATAATAATATAATTATAAATATAAATATAAAGAAACAAACAAAGCTAATGCAACGGTTGTAAGCATTCAGCGCTGTATTAATTTTAAATTAAAAAAAAAAAACTATTGTAGCCAGGTTTACAAATAAATGATTACTATACTCAACGGTTGCCAACACAATGCGTCAAGAGCTATCCATATCCATTAGGTCTTCAAACATAAATGAAATGTAATTGAACAACTGTACCACGATCATGATGATAATGATGATGATGATGATGATGATGATGAGAACATTAACTCGCATCGAAGCGGGTTAAGTTCTTTTAATTGGTTTGCAGTTTGTTTGCGCAGCTGTTGGAGCCCCTTCATGTCCACATGTAATTTAATTAATTCGATCAAATTGTCTTTTAATTGAATGCGATCGTCTTTCACATGTTTTGCGGGAGTTTCAAATAAACTACATAAAGTTGCCAAAGGTCACAATCGCAACGAATCGAAAATCGTTTATATATATATATGACAACATGGATTTACCAGTAATAAAGTTTTTTTATTCGACAGTCTTAATTGTACGCAAGGAAGTGTTTAAAATTAATCTGACAGTCATTTTAATTGAGTTGTATTTTATTTATTTATTTATTTATAAATAGAATATATTTATTAATTTTATATAATTTTTAAAAAATATTGTATAAGAGAAAAAAGATTTTTAATTTTGTGTTTTTGAGTAAATTTTGAAGTTTTCTTTATGAAAGATAGTTAAAGGAATTTAATAATTCAAATTAAGACATATTTTAAATGAATAAAAAAATGGTTCAATACAAATTCAACTACTATGCAACTTTGAATAGTTATAAATGAATATGTGAATGTTTAAATGTATAAGTGCACTTCCGGTAAAAGTTCTTTTGATTGAAATCTTTGCATTCGATTCACAATTCTAATGCTGCTGCATAGGGGAACGAAGTCTGCAGCAGGAGAAGGGAAGGTGGGGAGAGGGGGGGGGGACTTAAGTGTCCCAAAAGATGCTTTGAAGCCATATTGTGAGCAAATGTGAAAATTTGTCTGATCCGATCACAATGCTGTTGAAGAGGCGAGCGGCAACACATTGTGGCACAATGACATTTTATCTCAAAATATGCAACAGAAGCACGTTCTCTGAAGCGGAGAATGTAATAGATCAGTGGCAGCATCAGAATCACAATCGGAACTACCGATGCATGCCACATGCAAATGGACAAGGAACGCTCCGATGCATCTATAGATATATATACACTCAAAAAAAAAAAATGATTAAATTAAAGTAAACTATTTCTAACATAAAAATTACTTTATATAAGTTAAATAAAATATAAAAAAAGCTTATATGTAATTGCTTAGAACATGCTTGGTTTTTTCGCTGAGTGTACTATTAAATGTATCTCAAAGCTGTACTCGAGAAAAAGCGTCTCCGTTGCCGCACATTGAAGCCAGCTAATCAACCGGCATCCCAAAGAAAGAGCAAGTGACTTTTGAGCTGTCTCCATCAACGCCTCCGTCGCTGCCAACGTCGACGTCGACGTCTCTGTCTGCGTCTCTGCCGGCGCCAGCGTTCGTTGGGGGCGCAGATTCTCAGCGGCAGCTCAAGCGTTCAGTTGAGCTCGCGCCTGCAAACGCGTCGGAACCGTTAGAATTGGAACCCAGTTGGGAAAAACTCGCATTAGTTTCGATTAACCGTCGGAAAATTAAATCTCCGTCTCTAATTTAATTTGCAAGCAAGTGTCGACGTTATGTTTGCCACAAAGTGTTTAATTGATTTGTTAATATCGCTTTTGATTCTGGCGCCTCTCGTTAATAGCGAGCTCAACTTCAACAATGATCTTGAGAATAATCGAAAATTTAAGAGTGTTCCAACCACCATAAAGAGCTTCGAGAACGACACCGTTCTATTGCCCTGCTATTTGGACAGTAAGCGCTGACTTCAGATTAAATTAAATTTAAAAATATTTCAAAAATAAATGCACTTTTATAACACATTATTTAACTGAAATCTGTTCGGTTTAGTTGACCAATTTTAATGGGCCTTGAAAGTGCTGCTTTGTGTTCAATTGGACACAACAATAACATTTAATTTGATAGCCACTAAGAGCCTAAATTGATATTCTAAAGCGCCTTGAATGAGTGCACAAAAGCCAGCCGAGGAAATTCGTTCAACACAATGGAAAATCTTCTTTTTTCTCTCTCCCCTCAATAGACAAGAAAACGGATTTTATTAATTAAATGTCTGCAATATAAGTTTCTCAAGTTGCTTTTAGGGCTGACATTATTTTTCTCATGGTAAAAGGGTTCTTAAGAGGTTCCCTTTCAGACTTAAAAAAGAGTCTCTTTTATTAAATAATTTAAAAGATTTGAATTATATATTTTAAACAGATTCTGATTTTAATTATATATTTTAAACAGATTCTGACTCCAAATATAGTTGCTAATAAGGTTGCAGAAAACCTGTTTAACAAATATAAATATATATATTTATTTGATTATCTCTGGAACTCAGTTTATCCTTGGAAAGAATATAAATACCCTTTTACAAGAAAATGAAGTCTAGAAATTAAATCAACATTATTTTTGGAAACACGTTTACAATTACACAATTATTTAAAAATGAATATTATAGCTAAAAAACATTAATTAATAATTAATTAATTAAATTATATTCAAGGCAAGAAAATTGCTAAAAAAAATTTCGAAGAATAAATTAATATAAGTGCTTATAATCTTGACGCCTAGAAACACACATATAAATTATTAAATATAATAAATAAAAAATATAATATTATATAATTTTACCAAATTTCGAATTTAATAACTTATTTATAACAAACAATATTCTATACTTTTTTCTGAGTGTTTTATATAATAACTGGAGTGCTTTTAATCTATAAAGTTAAATACACAAATATAAATAAAAATGAACAATATTTTTTTAACGAATTTCGAATTTAAAACCTTTTTTATTACAAACAAAATTCTTTAAATACTTTCGGAGTGTTTTAATAAATTTATTTAAATTCTTTCGGAGTGTTTTATGGAATAACTCGAGTGCGTGTTTTTACTTAAGTTAGAAAAATCAATAAAAATTAGATGAATAATTTCTTTTTAACAAACTTCTGAATTAATAACTTATTTATTACAATTACAATTTTTTAAATTCCTTCGGAGTGTATTATAAATTATATTGAATGCTTATGCTTATGTGTTTCTAACACAAATATAAATAAAATGAAAAATATTTTTTAGCAGAATTTCAAATTTAATAACTTATTTAAAACAAGCAAAATTCAGTAAAGTTTTTAGGAGCGTATTTTAAATAATCTTGAATGCTTGTAATTTTAAAACCTAGAAGCATGTTTATAATTTTTTATTTAAAAGAAATATTACGAATTTCAGAATTAATATTATATTTTATATTTTGCATTTTATATTTTTTATTTTATATTTATTTATAACTAATAAAATGTATTAATTTTTTTGAAGTTACTTATAGAATAACTCGAGTGTTTATAATCTCGAAAGTTAGAAACACAAATATAAATTAAATGATCAATATTTTTTAAAGAATTTCGGATTTAATAACTTATTTATTGCAAATAAAATTCTTTAAGTTCTTTCGGAGTATTTTAAAAAAATTCTTTAAATGCCTTCGGAGTTTTTTAATAAAATTAAAAAATAAAATATTAAAACACAATTATAAATTGAATGAACAATATTTCTTTAAAGTATTTCGGATTTGATAACTTATTTATAACAAACAAAATTCAGTAAAGTTTTTAGGAGTGTATTTTAAATAATCTTGAATGCTTGTAATCTTAAAACCTAGGAGCACATATATAAATTTAAATATTTAAAAAAAATATAAAATTATATTTTTTAACGAATTTCAGAATTAATATTTATATTTTATATATATTTATAACTAACTATTTATAATTAATAAAATTTTAGGGCCTATAATCTAAAAACCTAAATACAAATATAAATTGAATGAATTTAAAAAATTATTTATAATGAACAAAATGCTATAAATTATGTATTCGGAGTGTATTATAAGTTAACTGGAGTGCGTATAATCTAGAAACCTATTTCCTCCTCAGTTCCTTTTCAGTATGTGCGCTGGCACCGGGATGATGTGCAGCTGGTGGACTCGCGTCATCCGGAGATTCCGCCGCCGGAACGAGTTGTGCTGTGGGGCAACGGCAGCCTGCAGGTGTCGAATTTGAAGGCCGAGGACACTGGCGACTACTACTGCGAGATCATGTCGAACAGCAATCATGCCGTCCAGGTGCACGCCATTGAGGTGCAGTACGAGCCCAGTGTTGTCACCGAGCCCAGCGGCGACTTGGAGCTGCCCATTGGCGCCATCTTCGAGGTGGTCTGCCTGGCGAAGGGCGTGCCCCAGCCGGCGATCAGCTGGCGTCTCAATGGGAACACTCTCGATCAGTACAGCAATGCGGGCAATCGACAGAGCCACATCTTCGAGATCAAGTCCAGGAGCATGGCGGGCCTGATCGAGTGCTTGGCCGCCAACGGAGTGGGTCAGCCAGCGGTGGCGGGCGTTCAACTAAGAGTGCAGTGTAAGTTGAACAAGTCTATAAAGACAATTATCCCCAACCATTTCCCTTTAGTCATTCCCGAGGTGACGCTGCCCCAGCCCGTGGTCTATACGAAAATCGGAGATCGCGCTCAGCTGGAATGCATCGTTGAGGCGGCGCCAGTGGCGACCCTGCAATGGTTTCATTATGGGGTGCCCGTCCAAATGAGCGCCCACATTAACAGCCAGGAGACGGAGCTGGGCGTCAGCCATTCCCTGGATGGGTATGTCAGTCTGGTCAAGCATGTGCTGACCGTCAAAAAGGTGCTCGACTCCGATATGGGTCAGTACGAGTGCCGGGCGAGCAACGCGATTGGCTTCAAGAGCGCCACAGTGGAGCTGACTGGACGACCCATGCCCTGTGTGTTCAAGATTAATCCTGGCACACAGAGCTCCACGTCGCACGTGCTGGTCTGGCAGACGGAGAGCATGCTGCCCATTATGGAGTTCAAGCTCCGATTTCGACAGATTCCATCAGGTGAGCAAGTTTTATTAGGTGTGCTCAATTAGTTAATAATAAATTTGTTTTTTTTTTTTAATAGCAAATCTGACGAGGTCCATTAGAACCAACTGGACTGAGCTGACAATTCCAGCCCAGGTGACAATTGGTGAGTCAGAAAAACATTTAATTACTCAAGTAATTAAATTTATTTAAATAAATATTTACACTTATTTTAAAAAACTTCTTAATTCTTCTCATTCATTAACATTATCAGTCAAGGAATTAATTTGCTTTTAAATACATATTAACGCATTGGGTCATAACCCTTTAATTCTTTGAGTAATTATGTTAATAATTAAAATGTTTGCTTCACGTTCTTAAATTAAAATTCCTAAAAAATACTTAAGACTAGCCTAAATTGAAGCTAACAAATTGGAAAAAAAATGCACTTTATTTATTATTGCGTAATTCTTACTGAAAATGATCTAAAAAAAATAGTTCACTTATTTGCAAAGTTAGCAAAAAATTGTTTACATACACACACATCTGTTAAACACATTGCCAAAAATGCGTAAACGACATTAGAAACTTGGATAGATATAAAATATCATATTTTGTTTATTATCTATAACCCCATCTCTTCATTCTCTTTCAAACTCAGGTCCGATTTACATAACTTCGTATACTTTGCATGGCCTGCAGCCCGCGAGTCTCTTTGAGGTCTCAGTTCTGGCCCGAAACAGTTTTGGCTGGAGCGATAATAGTAAAACCGTCCGATTTGCCACGGGCGGCGAGGGTAAGTCGAGAAGTTTTCTTTATCACAAGGTTTGTTTATCACAAAATATTTAATTCACTTCAGTTGAGTTGCCCAATTATTCAACTGAATCGGAGCTCCAATACGATGCAACGGAGGAGATCCTTGAAAACGAGATAACGCCGAGATCTCATGTCTTCACGGCCAGCATGACGCACAATGGAGCAACAAAATGTATTTACAGCCGTTTGGTATATATGACAATACTTTTAGGAATTTGCCTCGACGTGCTCAAAAGATAACAAAAGCAATTAAATTCAAATTTGTGCTGATTTCAATAATAAAAATGTATAAAAGTTAAACATAAATTTCTTAACTCAAAGTGCTTCAAAGCATATTCCAATAATGGTTTCACTTCTGTCAGGGCGGCTGATAAAGCATGAGATTAAGATCTAATTCTTCAGGTTCCCGCTCTGGACAAACACCGCACAAGGCATCATAGACAAGCAATTGCAACAGGCCCGAACCAGCCGAGCAGTCTTCGAATGTAATTGGAGGAAGTTCCCTTTGGACGTGCGCTACGTAAACTTTCAGCCTATTGTTGTTTAGGCCAACCAGGGAAATTGGCTTGTTTTGGTGCTCTTCAAACTTCCACATGGCGAGCATAATCTGCGGCAGTCGATTCACATAGTCCATAAGCAGCGAGACCGCGTTCATGTTCTTTGTGCTATTGCTGTTGCAGATCCTGCTGAGCTGATCTTCGTATGTGCTCCTATCGTACATCTCGTATTCGACACGCATGGAACAGCGCACGCAGGCCGAGCAGAACATGTTCCGCAGCGACTTTTGCAGATCGCTTATATCATAAACACATGGCAGCATCAAATGGCCGCTGGCCTCGACCAGCATCGTGACGGCCGACAAGTTGAGTCTATTTTGGTCACAGGCTATGGCAACATAGTTTTCCAGTGCGTTTTCCTTAATTGCCGTCAATATGTAGGTCAGAGCTTTGGCGATATTGGCGGATGTAATCAGCTAAAATCGATTATTCATTAAAGGTGCACAAGGATCAAAGGATAAAGGTTAACTTACAGTGGTTTGGAGTACTCCATTATCCACATATCCGTTGGCAACGTTTTCACTTGTAACAAGCTGTTCAGATAACAAACTAAATTTATGTTGCTCGTCAAATAAAGTTTACTTACGGGCAATTCGAACTCCTCCGCATTTTCATCCCAGCTGCGCAACTTTGCCATACTTCGCGCATAGCAAAGATTGTGCTCCTGTCCATTCGTGCGAGATACGAATATGGCAAAGATCTATATAAAAGAAATATAATTAGTTAAGAGAGCTCGCATTTGAAATAGATTTGCTTTACCTTGTGCACATACGGCTCTTGTCGCACCAGAAACTCATCCATATTAAGCATGTACGTCTTGGAGCGGTCAATTTGGCAGAGCGCATCCGGGTGAAAATACTCGAGTCCCTCGCCATCTTCACACCGGCGAACACGCTCCAGTCGCCACTGTACCCGACCTGACAACAATCCGAGCTCGGCACGACTATAAAGTTGAACTTCTGCAAAGTCGTCCAGATTTACGCGAGCGCCAAGCTGTGTGACGGACGTTCTTCGCGTTGGGCTATAGGCCAGTTTTTCACACTGGCGCGCTGCCGACAGGCACTCAAGGCGCTCCTGCTTGGTTCCATGGGTGGGCAGAGATCGCGAGTACAATTCACGCTCCAAGTCCAGCAAACTGAACTCCGATAAATGCACGTCCACCATTTAAGCTGTAAACAAACATTCGCGTAGCAGGTTCAGTGCTGAAAATGGCCAGTGTTGCAAATTTACGCCAAATGCGAAATGTGTTATCGATATATCGATATTTTACTAAAATTAGATTACATATGAATTACTTTATTGAAATAAAGCGACCGTTACGAATGTATGGAAAAGTTGTCATTTAAATGATATCTTATTTTTATATAAGTTAATTTTTATTTAGTAAGGTAGGATAAAAAGGTTTGTCCTAATGAATGGCTTCTTTTATTAAGTAAAATTAAAATGAATTTAATTTTTTTTATAATATCATATCAAGAATCTAAGTTTCACACTAGTCTTCTATTTTTACCGTAAGGAAATACTCTGTTATTTATCCGTTGAGATATGAACTTCCGAATTAAGGATTTTACACACATTTAAGTTTCTTAGATCTGAAAACTAGGTTTGTAAAACAAATCTGACCGATTTTTCATGCTGACGTCAATATAGTAATCCGTTTTCTCCCTCTTTTCATAGATATTTCATATTACTTTTTTTATATGTTTACATAAAGATTAAAACATATTAAGTCACCTTTTCTGCATCATAACAGATAACAGTAAATGATTCAGCTGTTACGGACTTCCGTTAAGTTTAGAGATATAATATTTGATAAGATTAAACAACACTTTGGGAATAATCTAAATAAGGAAACTGACTGACACTGCATTCCTCTGTTGATGAATCGTCTTATTGGTCTAGTCTTTTGGACTTCCGAAATAATCAATGTGATTCACACTATTTGCAAATAACTAAAATAAGATAACTATGCTTATGTTAGTATAGATTTATATTTTTCTCTAATAGGCGTACTCATTTATACTCATATTCAAAGTAACCCAGGCAAGGAAGTATTTGTAATTTGTAATTGTTCCAATTACGTCTCTTTCTATAAATGCCCTATTGCTTAAGTAGAGGGTATTTATTCAGTATAGGGCTTCAATCCAAGCAAAACCACCAACAATTGACAATGACATTGCGATGCTCACAACTACTGGACCCATACACGATTTGATTATCTCTCTCGCTCAGATAAATTTGGCGCCACAAGAGGAACGCGGAAAAGCAGCCCCAAGCAGCAGCATCAGCAGCAGCACCAACGACAACGGCAGCAATAACAACAACTGTAGCGTGGTGAGAGCGTGACTCTTGTGTTCCATTCCATTTGTTGCAGCGCGCTTTGGCTCCCAAATGGCATCCAAGCACGCGCTACACTTACTTTCAGTTCTCGCCTGAAAAGCGTCGCGACGGGTACGAAAAGAGCGCGTAGCGCACAAAAAGTTTATAAATACACCTCCTATCAATACAGCCATAAAGTACTTGAAAACTTCAATTTGTTTTGTGCGCGCAGACAAGTACACACACACACACCACACATCAAACACATAGATATTGCTATCTAGCCCAGGTCGAACGCAAGCTTCGGCGGGCTGTGTATAAAATAAATGAGTTTCAAAAGGGGCACAAGTTGGACACGCCGCTGAGCGAAAGCGTTGCAAGTGCAAGTGTTTCAGCTCAAAAGAGCATCGGGGCATCTCTGCACGCTGCTTACCTGGCCGTAAATCAAAATTGCTCGTACAATATGTCGTCGCTGCCAGTTGGTTGCCTTTTGTAACGCTTCAACCCGAATATTTGTTGTTGTTGTTGTTGTTGTTGTTGCTGTTTGTGTTCCTCCATCTCTCTCCATCTCATCGTTCGCATCTCGACCAGTTGCAGGCGAACGCAAAACCTGTTTATTCCTCTAGTAAATGGCACAGGCACAGGCACTTCACTTTATCCATTCTTTACCTGGCCCTGGCGGCGGGTGCAGCTGCCCCAAAGCCAACACACACACACATTTACACATACACACTTAGTTCGTTTACTCACTCTCTTACTCCGTGATTCATAATAACTAAATGTTGCCAATGGGGCTAGCTAAAGTGGCATTGCCATAGCAAAAAATTCAAATTGCGGCCCCCAATCCATTTTGGCACTTAGCGGACTCGCAATTAGAAACACAAATGCAAATACAAACAACACAAAGTCTCGTACTTGTGCAATATGCAAATGCAAATGCATTGGCTGCGCATTCTATAAATATGTGCAAAATTTAAAATGCCCGCTGCCCGCTGCCCGCTGCCAGCAAACAAACAAAAACAGTTTGTCGCCTGTCTCTGTCCCTGTTCCTGTCCCTGTTGCCGGCGATCTCGGAACGAGAATATGCAGCAAACGAAAGCGAAATGGAATGCACGGAAAGTTGGCCGAGTTGAAAAGGAAATCGTAATGCAAATGGGAATGGGGAATATGGGGAATATGGGCGAGTGGAGCGGCGGCTGCTGTAGGGCAGCAGGAGCGGCCACAAATGGAAATGGTTGGCTGGCAGGCTGGCAGCGGGTGTCAGACAACTGAAAACGAGCGACAAAAACAACAATTGCTATTATTTACAGTAAAAAGTTTTCAAATCCATTTTCTGGACGCTAAAGCATTTCAGTTTTCAATTCCCATTCCAAAAAATCGTTGTAATAGCAAACGAAGCGCAGCTGCAGCTGCCCCACAACACAAACACACACGCACGCACACGTACACAAGTGCAAGTGCGCCTGTATGTGTAAACTTCGAGCGCAATGTAAATAAACAAACGGCAAGACCAAAAACAAGACAACACCAAGACAAGCAACTAAAGCAAGCAGAGATTGTTAAAGCACCCGAAACACACAAAACGAAGGCGAAGGCGAAGGCGAAAGACGAAGACGAGGACAGAAACGAAGACGAAGACAAAGACGACGAAGACGAACGAAGTGCAACGAAAGCCGTTCGGGAAATATTTGCGCATGAAATTGCAATAACTGTGACCAAACTCTCTTTGAATGCCAAAAACTTCTCTTCGATCTTTAATTAGCGTGAAATTTGATTAATAGAGAGAATATAAGCTGGTTAATAGCAAGAATATAAGCTGCAGTAACATTATAATTTTGATTGTTAAGTTGCAAAAGCTTAGCTTCACTTTTAGCGCCGATTACTTTTGACAGCACTTAAAATAGGAAACTAAAAATATTTTATTTATATCAATAGCAAGCATTTTCAAGTTGGAAACTTTTTAACTTGGAAAGCTTTTGCT
This sequence comes from Drosophila lacertosa, assembly GCA_004143845.1. NCBI lineage: Eukaryota > Metazoa > Arthropoda > Insecta > Diptera > Drosophilidae > Drosophila > Drosophila lacertosa. The sequence goes on along the minus strand of SCDZ01000830.1, from coordinate 55,909 downwards.
TTTAAAGTGTTTTTGTTATCCTACAAATCCTTTATAGTTCGTGTTTCTACTCAAAAACCCCTTTATGCCTCTTACACATATAGAATATTTATAATAGTATTAACAATCAACTTAGTTTAGCCTAAGTAAAATAATCAATTGTAAAATTGACAAAAGTGAAAAGTTCTTAAGTCCCTAATTAAATATTTCACATTTTAAAACAATTAAAAAGAGAAAAAGATTAAGTTATAAAATCTTATTAAATTATAAAGAAACATTTTAAATTAAATCCTGTATAAGTTCTAATATGAAAAGTTGTTCATTCGAAAAGTTCTTTAATCTTTAATACAGTTTTTCACAATTTATATCAATTTGAAAGAGTAGGATTGAGTAACAAAAACTTTTTTAATTATTTAAAAACATTTGAAGTGAATTTATTTAAAAGCTCTTATTTGAAACTTTTTTTTAAATACTTAACATAATATATCACATTTTATACAAATTTAAAGGAGTAAGATTGAGTTATGACTACTTGAAATTAAATTATATAGAAACATTTCAAATTTAATCTTGTATAAGTTCTTATATGAAAGTCCATAATATAATATTTCACATTTTATACCAATTCAAGAAAGTTGGATTGAGTTATAAAAACTTTAAATTACTTAGTAAATTAATGTAAAAGTTCTTGTATGAAAAGTTCTTCATATGAAAAGCTCTGAAATGCTTATTACAATATTTTATATTTAATATCAATTTTAAAGAGTAGAAACATTTGGACTCAATTCATGTTTGGGGGCAGCCCTCGTTAGAATCGATGTGAAAACGGCTTAAAAGCTTTGGCCATGTCACGTTTGCACCTTGCGCCCTCCATTGATAAATACATTGAAATACTCTCAGTGATAACTGTGAGTTTTTTACGGCACTTAATGTCACATGAGTTGTTTCAACTGCAACGGACTCTGATTAGCTTTGATTAGATTTTGATGAATACACTCGTTAGTTATTCACACAAATATGCATATTTACAATTCGTGCCCTTTGCGATCGCAAGGTGTAGCCAATGTATTTTTGGAATTGCTCACATAAATACATAAACAATATATGTACATATATGTTGTCTTAACGGGTACTCATGTCTGTACATAGTATAGAGCATATGTAAACATATGTACCTGTGTTTGCATTTTACTCTACCTTCGAGACATTCGCAACAGCTGTGACAATCAACCGAATGTATCTGATGAACAAAAAAAAAAAAACTTAATTTTTTGTTGGGTTTGAGTCATGTTCGAAGTGCTAAAAGAGCTTTCATTTTGCGGATATATATTGCAATGCTTTAAGTAATGTGAAATATTTGTCTGTTTTTCGTTAGAATGTCGATTGAAAGGGTGTCGAGGTTTCGTTATTTTTGTTTGTTTTGTTTTTTCGTGTTTTGAGTTTTCGCATTTGCACATTAATTTATTTATATGCATACATATTTGCATGCTTGGCACACCCTGCCCCGCCCCCTTCCCTGCCCCAGCCCAAATCGACCCGACACGACCCACTTTGCAGCCGTCCAAATGCTGTGGCATTGAGCCACAAGAGAGCCAAAGAGATAAATGGAGAGCCAGAGTGAAAGAGAGAGAGAGAAGCAAAACAATATGAATAAAAAAGAGGATAAAAAAAAAAAGAAAAAAAAAAAAAAAAAAAAAAAAAACCGTGTTTACCATTTAGCTGCCAATCAGCGAACATTTGTCCACAGCTTTTAGTGGAAGCTGTCATTTCTAGCGCACAGCTGCGAAACGAGCTACACTCAGCGAAAAACACACCAACAAACCAAAGAAAATAATATTTGATTAAGTTGTTTAGCTAGCTGAAAAAAACTCTGAGTGTAGCTCTTGGGCTTAGTTAAATACCTGCCAACTAATTTTGAATTCAATAACTGAAATATGCGCACGGTTTTCTTTGATTTGTCTTAGCCAATTTGGAGTTTCCGTTGACCGCGTCGCGCTGCGCATACAAATGCCAAATAATTGTTAAGCATCGGCAAAAACAATTTAGTGGCAATTTAATTAAACCGATGTCCAAACAAACATATTAATTGCAGTTAACGATCTACCTCCGATAGCGGCAACAAATTCAAATCAAAAAAAAAACAAACAGAAAATCAAAACTTAAGTGCGTGCTGCCAAATATATAAAAAAATATATATATATAAAAAATCAACAAAAAACAAATCAACATTTACAATGAGAGCTACGACGTGGATGTTACTCATTTGTCTGCTTATTGGGCAATTTTATGACGGTAAGTTAACAAAGATTCTTTTTCACATACTATTCAGATACGTATCTGTTAGATTTAATTGGCAACTAGAGAATTGAAAATTCTATTAAACGAATGAGATACGCCTCTAAAATTAAAAGTTTGCTCAATATCAATATAAACAAATAAATATTTTTTATTTTTATTTATTTGATTGAAGGACATTATGTATATTATTTAAGGAAGAAATGTTTTGTTGTTACTTTAATGGGAGCAATAAATATTGTGTATCAAAAAAGTTTAATTTAGGTAATTAAAAAAATGTTATTGTGGTGTAATCCCCACTGGGAAATACCCTAATCACAGCAGACAGCTGTCAGTTTCAAAATACCTTTAATTAATTCATTAAAAAAATCACAGACACAAAAAAATATATATTTTCTTGTAAAAATTTGTAAATGTTCTTTCCTTTTAATATATAAAAAAATATATAAATTTTTACTGTTCCTTTTGCGTGTTACAAGCACTTGTAAGAAAACGATATACCCCTTTCTTAACCTTTAATGCGTGCAGGGTATATAAATATAATTGATTTTGCGCACAGCTTGTCTCAGCTATAATTATAATTATTATTTATTAAAAAATGTTAAGTAAAGAAATAAAATTTGACCCGAGTTATGTTGAATAAAATTCCAATTGGAAACCCGTTTAGTACTTTACAGTTTATTAGGTAGCTAAAACATGAAATGCATAAAATAACAATTCCAAAAACAACAACAACTGTTGTTTACAAATGTGTTCATCGTTTTATTGGGGGGGCGTTGTCAATGGGCTTTACGTATGCGTCAAAATAATGAATTACCAAACTTGTGTGCGCCATATTAATAGGCATGAGGTATGCGCTAACCCACATATCATACCGATTACTATATAAAGTAGTTATATATACATGTGTGTGTGTGTGTGTGTGTTTGTGTGTGTGTATCTTTGTTTAACACGTGGGCTGCTTTTATCTGGGTAACATATCTTATCGTCGTTGGCGGCGGCAAGCGCTTATCTTTTTGTTGAAAGTTAAATTTCATATGCTTTTATAATTATGGCATAAAATGTTGATAACGGTAAATATATATATATATGTATAGTGTGGTTCGTCCGCTGGGAAGAGCAAATATTTGTTGGCAGTTTCTTCTTCTGATGCTGACGGAATTTATTTGCTAATGCCAGACACGCAGCCAGCGCCTGCAAACGAGAAAAGCGAGGAAAACGCCCCCCTTAAAAAAAAAAAACAACTCTATTTTCATACAGTTACTGGAAACTGTGGGTCAAAATGTGCCAGCGGGGCAAACATTTGCTGGCAATTTTGCCATCGGGGCCACCAAGAACGAACAATTTTTAATTAAATGTGTGCGCTTTTCCAATTTTAGGCATGTCGAAACCTGACAACCCCAACATATGTATATGTGTATATATACATATATGTAAATTTTCCAGCTAAAATAAAAACTTTGCACATAATGCTTATGGAGTACATAAATACATCAAAATAGAATTGTTGACTACAGCATTCAGCAAACTAGTTCAAAGCATATTTTTTTTTTTTCATTTGCTTTCTGTGTAAATATTTTGAAATGTTGTTGCTGCATCAATAATTTGAAAGAATTTGACGGATGTGGATAAAATACGCAGCTGCAAGAATTATGTTTGTACAATCGTGATTACGACATTTTCGTACAATTCAATAAATGTGTTGCGAATCCATTAATCCATATAAAGAGTAAAGTGCTCTATAAAAACGCACAGAAATAACCTTCAAAGCTCTGTAATAATCTGAATAATTAGCCTTAAAAATAACATAGTTTTATTTACATTTTTTTGAGCACACATAATACTTCCAAAAATGTTAATAAAAGTCAGTTGTTGATAAATCTTAATTTGGTTTTTAATCAGGGATTTCCTTCACCCACTATAAAAATTATTCTAACATTTTTAATTTGTTTGAATTTTCTTAATTACTTAACAAGTATTATAAATAATAGTTAAAAATAATTAAATTGTTGTCAAAACTTAGCAGGATTCAAATTCGAGATTTCTTATATGTATTTTTTTTAATAGTTCGTTTTTAAACTGCGAAAAATAATTAAATTAAACAAATTATCTCGAATTTTGTATCCCAAAATAATTTGCACTAATCTAAAATATTTGCTCTGTTTATATGTAATATACATTCTTATGACAATTACCTTTTGAAACAATAAATTATCTTAATCGATCTAAAAGACATATTCTACGCTATGATTAATTATATTATCATTATTAGAAGTTTTCAAATATTTAAATAATATTTTTAAAGCTAAGATTAGATAGTATATTATGGTTGCCTAAAACATAGAAGTTTATAAATATTTAATTAATATATTTAAATATTTTTGCATTTTTTGGTTCTTGGCTTAAAAATAGCTCAGAAATATTAGTTAGACGCAAAATAATTTTGACAAATTTAATTTAACTTAATAATATCATCTTACTTTAGACCATCATATCCAATTGGCAAGCACTCTTTTTTCCATTTACTTTAAAATATTTAAAAAATAAATGTACTTTAAGAACCCGCATAAATTTCCATATTTGGCCTTCTTATATTATTAATAGAAATTTTGGACATTTTGGACATTAAGCGATAAGTTTATAAATACGAATAAAAAGTTGCTGATAAAGTTCCAATTTTTTTATTTATTTTTGGTCAACTGCAAAGTAAAGCATTTTGATAATTATTTCCAAATGTGCTCTAAATAATATTTGACTGAATAAAGTATATATATTTATATATATTTTTTTTAGTAGAGAATGTTAATTAGTTAGAGTCAAAGTCTTAGTCGAATTAATTTAAACTTGATTTGTCTTAGCCAAGAAATGATAACACAATAAATACCTCATTATTTATTTAACAGATTGTAGTTTGTTTAAATATTGCAAAAACTCTGACATTACATGTTATAAACTTATTAAAATAAAACATAAATTAAGCATAGATTATTAAGAATCTAAGTTTTTAATCAAAATATTGCTAATTATTGTTATACCAAAAGAATTTATAAGCAAAGGCAAACTTTAATAAATGTTTTTTCGCAAAGCAAAAATAGAAAAATTTTCTTTCTTTAAGTGATTTTAGCATATGCTGTTTTTATCTTTAGGAATTCCAAATCAATTTCCTTGAATTAAAATTAGCTAAATCGATTATGCTGCTCGAATTTTCATTTATGTACATCAAAAAAATTTCCGCCTTTGAATGTTTTAAAAATCGAAATTAATCGAATTACGCATTCACTTTGTTTTTTTTTTGTTTTGTTTTGTTTTGTTTTATTTGAAGTTCTGCGCCAGCGATTTTGTGGAAATTTTGTACGAAAATCGCGCCATAAATCATTGATCAATCAAACTGTGCGATTCGTAAGATCAACGGCACGCCCTTTTGTGATCCAATAGGCAAATCACATTTCCCTGCTTTGAATGTCACGAGTCCAACACATATACTATATATATGTATATATATGTATATACCAATTGATTTCAATTTGATTTTTTTTGTTTTGGTTGAATTTGAAACTTTATGCAAATTCGTGGAATCAAATTATGTGCCTGGACATAGAGACCATAGAAGGCAATTCATGCCGTCTGACTGGCCATTAAAATCAGACAGCCTTAATGACCCTCCCCAACCCCCAAGCCCCTCACCCCATAAAAGCTGCCTGTCCGAGTTCCATAAATAGTTGTTTGAAGATAGCTTTTTGCGGTTTTCAGAAAATCCAAAATTCGATCGGCAACAGCGAACAATTCATATTTATTTATTGACGTTTTATTTGCTTACGTTCTGACCTCATAACTCAAATGCGTCTCTGGCCATCGTTTAATGTAGGACACAATGTGGTGCAGTGGTGCAGAGGTGGATGATAATGAAATAATAACAAAAACACGCACTTGTTAATATTAAATAATATATATATATATATATATATATATATATTACGTGCTTGTTGCAAATCAACTTGAACCAAATCTTGAATTGAACGGAACAATCAACGGGATTCTTATCTGGCGAGGCAAAAATTGCAAACTAACCTTACTGATATGATATGATGTCACTTTCCAATGATCAATTGGCAAATACATATATATACATATATATATATATATAGACAACTTTCTATATGCGAATAAGATTTTCATGCATTTTTTTAAATAAAATAAATTATTTTTATTTATTTTTAACTATCTCTAGTTACTCTTTACTCTCTTCTATAACAAACTCTTTGTCTGTGATTGCCTTAATATTGTTCATTTATCATTTGATCAGCTTTAAAAATATTTCTAAACATTTATAAAATACTTGTCTAATACTTTTAGGCCATAAATTTTATGTGGGCGCAATTTAACTAATTAATTATTCGACATTGAAGTTGTTCTACAAGGTCTACAAAAAATCTAATTAATAAACAGAAAAGAGCCATAAAAAAGAAGTAACAAAAATTATAAATAAATTAGTTTCCAATCTTATCAATTTATATAGAATGTTATTTAAAACGAGTAGAAAATGTGTGAAAAGTAATATTAAAAAAAGTCAAAACCAATTGAATTCCCGCTGTTATAAATATTATTCTTATACTATTTCCAAGTTAATATTTTGAAAGCACGAACAGGTTATCTTAGATAAAATCTAAGATAAAAAACATGTTTTGGCTTTCGTTGGAATCGCCAAGAAAAGAATGTTTAAATTAATTGATAACCCAAAAGTAGAGCAAATATTTGAGAAGCATTCAAAACTAAATTAATAAATATTAGGGTACAAAATTGAGCTCCATTTAAGAAGTAAAAGCAATAATAAATATTTAATATTTAAGCAGCACATAAAACAACCGTGGAAGTAAAATCAACTCAGACGAAAAATAAGCAATAATAAATATTTAAGCAGCAGAAAAACTGAGCACTAAAAGTTGCCCAAAATAAGACTAATATTTACAAGGTTACGAAAGATACTTTCGGCCCAGATAAGATAAGCTACTTGATATAAAAAAAGAAGAGAAACAAAGTCAACTTAAATAAGTTGCTTTATATAAAGACTGCCCTGATAAATGGACTTTCTTTGATGGCATAACGAATTGCTAGGCGTCCCAGGCTGCAGGTCCTTGCGAGCCAATAGAGACGGAAAAATTCCAATTGCTGACGCCAGTAAAGTAAAGTTCTAGCCCCAATGCGTGTGTGTGTTACCAACCAAACAATGGCCAAAAGCCATTACAGCATTAAACTCAACACAACTCAGCGAAATTACGGACCGAGCGGGTAGGAAAAAGGGGGGAAGGGGGGGAAGGATTCTGGGGACGGCGCCGCGACGTCCTGACGCCATTGTTCCACTTTGAGAATTGCAACGGGAGCGTGGGCAAAGCCATATGGCAGACTGCTGAGACAGACATCGATTCAAGGACAATGAAGAGAGGGAGAGAGAGAGAGAGAGAGAGAGAGAGAGCGCGCAACTGACGCACGTTGAAAGCATCCAACCCCTCGGGGCTGACCCACTTCGTTGAGTGCCAATAGACAACAGGGAGTGCAAACCACTTGGCCTTGACTGAGGCTGGCCAAGATTGCAGTTTGGCTTTGGCTTTGGTTTTGGTCTTTTCAATGCTGCCGTTGAAGGTCTCGGCCTTTTTGGTCTCCAACTAAATAAGAAAAAGCTGTTTTTGGTTTTAGCCATAAAAGGGTTGTCTGCCGGATTGGATAAGATAACTGGCTTTATCGACGCTTGATAACGACTCTTGGCCAATTGAAGAGACGACTAACGCAACTTTACTTTTAACTCTTTCCGCATGAGTCATCCGTCTGAGATTGGAATTGCCGTTAGATGTCACCGATGAAGTCAACAACAACAACAACAAACGCATATTTGGCATGCAAATGGCAATTTGTGATTCATTTCGATTAACATATTATGATCAACTTTGATTACGTGCGTGTAATTCTAAAAACCACATTAACCCCATACGGTTTCGGTCGAAAGTCTGAGCCATCATTATCGTAGGCAATTTAGATGCCAGCTGGCCTAATCTGACAAACTCGTTTCTTTTATGGTTCAATTTTGACAGTGTACAATTAGCCATTAGCTGAGATAACTAAAAGCCGCCAGCGACATTAAATGTTTATTTGAAAACCCTTTTTTGGAATTATATTAAGTGATTGTTCACAACTTAAAACTTAATTCAATTTCACCTTCTAAACAACAAGTTTATTGGGCAACACCTTTTTGTGATAACGTTTTTTGTGGAATGTATCCAAGTTTTGTCTAAACATGATAAAGGAATTTTAAAAGATTTTATTTATGTACTATCTTTAAAGTTAATTAGCTTACAAAGTTAGCTGATTTTTAACAAAGTATTATTTTCAATTTAAGTTTGGTAATATTTTTAAGAACTTTATTGCCAGCTTGCTTACTTTTTTATATTTTTATATAAGTTATGTATATTAATTATATTTATTTTTTTTTTCTAAACAAATTTTATTTTTTCTCTAATTTATAAGTCATGATTTGTCAAGGCCAAAAAAGTGCTCAGATAAATCTTACTTAATAGAATATTAAGGTTTCATACATAAGAAGTAAAAGAAAATCTATAAAGAACATTTCGAGGTTATCATTATTAGTTTAACAAACAAAGTATTCTTATTGTGCATTAATAATTGGGAAAACAAATAAAAATTTGCAAATTAAATATTTAAATACTTTTTAGGCAAGTCAATTTATCTAAGCCAAGTTATGTTGAATCTCAAGAAATTCTCTTTTATTAAAGAATACAATTACTAAAATAACTAAGTTCATTTCAAATATATTTGACCCGCTTATTCTTCTATTTTAATATAAAAAAAACATAAAATCAAATAAAAAATTATTAGATTAATTAAGTTAATATTGATTATATTTAAACCTCTTTAATGTATATTAATAAAAATCCCTTATAAATTCAAATAAAAATTGTTTGAAGTAGTTTATTTAAACATGTTTACTTCTAAACGAAATCCCTATTTTGGAATTATTCTTAAATAAAGGAAATAAATCAATTCAGATTTCATTAAAAAACGTTAAAAACCATAATTTTGTAGGGGGTATTTATAGCTTAAAATTAACTTAGAGTCCACGTTTTTAAAGAGTATTAAATACACAACTTATATTTATTAATAAAGAAAGAAAGAAAAATAGAATCTATTTTTAAATGATATTTAAGTAGATTTCAGATTTGATTTTCCCCGGCTTCTGTTTTTGCAGAAATTACACTTTTTAATCCTATTTTTTTATATGTATTCGATGAATAATATTTTGTTTCAATTTCCTTATTATTTTAGATCTTATGACAATTTTATATTTTTTACTTAATCTTAACTTGGAATAGAAGATTTTAAAAAGTATTTTTGTACACAACTTTTAATATTTTGCAATAATAGAAACTATTCTTAAATGGGATTTAAATTGATTTCAAATTCATTTTTCCCTGTTTTCTGTTTCTGCATAATTTATACTTTTTTTTAGATATATTTATTCGATGAATAACAGAATTTCGTCGAAATTTAAGATCATATAAATTTATATTTGTTACTCAAACTTAACTTGAAATATAAGTTTTTAAAGGGTTTCAAGTACAGAACTTTAAATACATATTTTGCAATAATAGAAAATATCTTAAAATATGATTAAAATCGATTTCAAATTAGTTTTTCCCTGTTTTCTGTTTCTGCACAATGTATACTTTTTTTTTTAAATATATTTATTCGATGAATAAGAGAATTTCTTCGAAATTTTAGATCATATGTCGAACTTATATTTGTTATTTAAACTTAAGTTAAATTGGAAGTTTTTAAAGTGTGTTAAGATGGAACTTTAAGAATTTTGCAATAATAGAAAATATCTTAAAATATGATTAAAATCGATTTCAAATTAGTTTTTTCCTGTTTTCTGTATGAATAACAGAATTTCTTCGAAATTTTAGATCATATGACGAACATATATTAATTATTTAAACTTAAGTTAAATATTTTGCATTAATAGAAAATATCTTAAAATATGATTAAAATCGATTTCAAATGTGATTTTCCCTGTTTTCTGTTTCTGCACAATTTATACTTTTTTTTAGATATATTTTTATTCGATGAATAACAGAATTTCTTCGAAATTTTAGATCATATAATAAACTTATATTTGTTATTTAAACTTAAGTTAAATTGAAAGTTTTTTAAGTGTGTTAAGATGGAACTTTAAATATTTTGCAGTAATAGAAAATATCTAAAAATATGATTAAAATCGATTTCAAATTAGTTTTTTCCTGTTTTCTGTTTCTGCATGAATAACAGAATTTCTTCGAAATTTTAGATCATATGACGAACATATATTAATTATTTAAACTTAAGTTAAATATTTTGCATTAATAGAAAATATCTTTAAATGGGATTTAAATCGATTTCAAATTGGTTTTTTCGTGTTCTCTGTTTCTGCACAATTTATTTTTTTTTTAGTCATTTATTTATTTAATGAATAAGAGAATTTCTTCGAAATTTTAGATCATATGACGAACTTTACTTTGCAGCACGTCCCGTTCCCTGTTGAAAGGGTGTGATTTTTATCAATTCCAGTTAAGAGCTTTTACCAATCGTGTAAACAAGTACGGCAAACATGCTCTCCACTCAAAACTTGACTTTAACAAACCATGTACTTATGTCTATACATATCTATATAGATATATATATTTGTTTATAATGACTCAGAACTGACTTGGCCCCTGTTTGTTTTTTTTAGACCTCTGCCAAGCGTCGCCAATTGGGGAAGAAGATGTTGAGGGCTACATGGGCGATGATTACGACTACAATGAGGATGACGACTCTGGTACTTCGGAAGGGTCTCCACTCCCAGCCCTGAATCAGGAGCAAAGTGCTCCGCCCTTTTTTGAGCAGTCGGATATTGTGATTAAAGCCAGGCCCGGAGACGATGTGATTATTAACTGCGATGCGCGCAATTTTGCAAGTGAGTAAAATACATAAATTATCTTTTCGGAATAACTTGATTTGGCCACCATTTACAACAGTTTCGAACGTGGCCATGTGGTACAAGAACAACACGGTGCTGGCGACGGGTCAAAGTGCGATCAACACGCGGGTGGAAGTAATGAAAAATAATTCGCTAAGAATCAGCAGCGTCACCTCGGAGGATGCCGATGATTATTACTGTGTGGTGTTGCCGCAGGACGTTCGGCAGCACACAACGCTGAGCGTGGGCGCCCGGCTGTCGATCCTCTGCGACGATCGCGATGTCACCGATCGCTCGCAGACGTTCAAGCAGGGCGACCGCCACAAGATCGTCTGCCAAACGTATCTGCCCACCAAGACAGAGATCAAATGGTCCCTTAACGTATGTCTCTACTCCCCAGCCCCCAAACAGCCAAAACCACCAGCCTCCTAAACCAGCTAATCCTCAACTGATCTTTCACATTCCTTCAATACCCGCAGGGTCAGCGTCTGCTTAGCGAGTCCGAAAATGGTGTCATCATTCTGGATAATGTGGACGTGGACAACGCTGGACTCTATCAATGCCTGGGCGACGACGGCAGCTCCGATCCCCCACACGGCATGTTCACCGTCGACGTTCAGTACAGTCCCAAGGTCTCCACGAAGCGTCATCATGTCAACACCAAGGAGGGCGACACCGCGGAACTTTACTGCGATTATCGGGCCAATCCCATTGCCATTAGTCTCTTCATCAAGGACAGCAAATCTTTGAGCCTGTCCGAGAAGTATTCGCTGCAGAACTCTCTGCACAAGGAACACAATCGCACCACGCTTCACATCAAGAACGTCGAGTCAAGCGATCTGGGCGAGTATCTGTGCCATGTGGAGAATGCCATCGGGTCCAACGAGGTGCGCATCCAGCTGAGCTACCACCCGGAGACGCCCCAGTTCGAGAGCATGTCCATCGAAGGCAACATGGTCACCCTGCACTGGCTAGTCCGGAGTCTTCAGCCCCTCTCCGAGGCCATGCTCGACTACAGGCTAACTGGGGTAAGGTTATCCAAAGGCAGTTAAAGGAACTTAACTTAACAGAAATAATCTGAATTTAAATTTGGTTCAATCGCGCAAAGTTTCATATTAAAGCATGTTGTGGACACTTATGATACTCTGTGAAATTGACTTTGAATTCAGATTACAACTGAACACATCTAAATAAATAAATACAAGTTTCTTATACTCCCCTATTTAACTATAAGCTAACTTTATGGTAAAAGTTTCGCTTTACAATAATTATTTGCAGTTTATATATATATATATTAATACTTTATCATTCCTTGCAGTCTTATACGTGGAGCACGGTCTCGGTCATCCAGACACATCGTCACGACAAGGACAGCGGCACCTGGAAGATCACCCATCAGATGGAACTGACGCCCGGCTCGTGGCATGCCCATGTCAAGACGAAGAATACCCAGGGCTGGTCCAATTTCTCCCCGGATCATGATTTTGTGATTGAAAATCCAGAGGGTAATAAAAAAAGAAAGACTTAAAATTAACTCTTAAAAAAATAATCCTTTAAATACTCCTTCAACAGATTCCAATGAAATGGACGATGTTGCTGTGCCACCAGATGATTTGGTGCGTGCTGGTTTTGGAGGTGGCGCCAATTCGTTGTCCTTGCTGCCCGTTCTGCTGATCGGCTCCTTTGGTCTGTCTGTGCTGTGGCACTAAACGAACTTTACAGGAGGAGCAGCAGCTGGAGGAGGAGGTGCATGAGGAGCAACAGGGCCATGGGGACTGTACATACGTATTTCGAGTTAAATGTTTTGCTTGTGCTGTGCCTTGAACCCGGCAAAACTGGGCAATAGCGGCTTATTTATAAGAATGCCATTGCAAAAATACCCAAGTATTCTAATTATACATGCAAAAATGCTAATGCGCCCCCCCAGAACATTGCAGCGGGGTCAATGTTAATGTTAATGTAAACGTTAATGTTAATGTAAACGTTAATGTTAATGTTATAAATCAAAAAGAGCGCATAGGCGAATTTCACTACAACAAATATTTGTGCCAAGAAAAAAGAAAACAAACACAAAATTAACTAAAAGCAAGATAGAAGAAGAAGGTTTTTTTGCGAGTGTACGAATTACGCATAGCTTAGTTTAGTTAAAGATTAAAGATTTAAGATAAAAGTTGAAGATGCGACGATCGGTTGAAAACCGCCCAAAACTTAGAGCATAATATTTATTTGTTTGTATGTACGACGAGTAGTTAACAGTGACGATTTATAGAATCCGCGAAAGGAATAATATCCTGCATCTACCTGAACCGAAAAGAATCATATATACAGAATGTAAATAACTAATGGGTAAATGTGGATCTAGTTTGAACGGGAGTGTTAAGATATATAAAATCAAAAAAAAAGAACATAAAAAATAAAAATCATTTATTTAATAAATATTCGAATTACGTGAAACATTTGAAATATGTACTTATATAAAAGATAACTAGACCAAAGCTTAAACATACGTGTGTACCTATCCACATACATATATATGTACTATTTTTTACAAGGCACGTTTCCACAACTCAAACTAAACGAATCCGGCGGATTGATTACTTACTTACTTACGTATAGTTAGGAGATTGAACAAACGACGTGCTAATAAGAATACTTTATGTATAATAACGAATATTTATAATCAGCTAAGAAGGGATTACAAAAAGAGAGAGAAAGAGGAAGAAAGAAAGCGTCGCTTATTTGTTTGGCTTCGATTGAAATATGTTCGCTACAATACCTGATGAAATTGCCATTGGCCATATACTTACATATATAGATCGATGATACTTACAATCAAAACAAACACACACACACACACAAATATAAGAATATATATATATATATTTTGTATACTTATATTTTATTTAAGAATCATAATGTTAGGTATTTGAGAAAAAAATAAACGTGCCAATCAAAGGCAATAACTGCGAAAATTTGCCTAAAATAATAAAGTTCCATACAAATTTTGCAAATGCAAAACTTAATTTCGAAAACCGGCCTGTTAACAAAACAAAACAAACATATTTAAAAGCCAGTGTCTTACTGTATTGTATTCAATTTTTTCTCTTTTAATTTAATTAATGCGACATTAAGAATATATACATACCGATATAAATAAACCAAAATCAATTGTTGAATTATTTCCATCAAGATATCTTTTTTGAGATGATTTAGGTCAAGTTAAATATAATAAAAATAATAAAAAAATTAAATATCACCAATTTTACATTTAATTTCTATAAAATTTTGAATTATTTCCCTTTTTTCATATAAAAGATAAAGTCAAACTGCAAACAATTAAAATCTCATTAATTTTTGTAACCTTAAAGCAATTTAATTCAAAACTTTAATGTTTAGAAATGAGATTTTTTATATACCTTATTAAACTTTATTAACAGAGTATCTCATTAAATTTTGCCTGCACCTGAGATAATTCTTTATAAGCAAAGCGATTTTTAATTACAATATTTTTTTATATCTCACTTTATATAATTACTTATTAATGCTCAAATGAATATAATTTTTTTATACTTGAAAACTGGTCAGACGGGGTATATCAAAGTTATTGAGGTGAATTAATCTTAATTAGCAATTAAATACCTTTTTTTTATACTCACTCAGCAATTCTGTCCATTGTGAATAGATTACATAAGCCAAGGTTAAAATTAAATATTCAAAAAAAAATTAAGCTTGAGTGCGCCAATTAAATATGCGTAACTTAGGGTAAGTTTATTTTATAAGTTTAATTTAATTTAAATGAACCCTTTTTAAATAGCAAACATAACTAAGCCTTAAAAAATTTATGTTATTCTCTTCGTTTAAAATGAGTTCTCAGCCAAGGTTTTCAAGCATTTAACGAAGTTTTTAATTTTAATTTATTTTATTATTTTTTTTTTTTATATATTTTTTTTTATTTATAAGTATTTAATTCGTCCTTCATTTAAAAACTTGAAGTTTTACATAAATCAACTACTCGTCAACTAGAAAATTAGTTTGTAAGCTTTACTTTTTATTTCCAGGTAAATTTTTCCATTTTCCATGTTTTATTATTATTATTATTTTTTTTTGTTTTAAATATTATTTTTAACCCATTAAGCATAATTAAATGCTTTGTTATTTTATGAGGAGGTCTTTTCGCTTATTTAGGTTTTTTTACGAGTGCTTTTAACCTAACTCAAGTAAATATTTTAAAGTTAATTCAATTTATGAATATTCAACTGTTATTCGGATTTAAAACAACGTTATGTATGCAAAATTAAAAAATTGATAATAATGATAAAAAAAAAATTAAAAGAGGTAAAAATAATTTAAGTCGTTATTATCAACATTATAACAAAAGTATAATTTATGGTATTCAAAGGAAGTTCGCCTGCAGATTGTCTGGATCTATTTTGCTTCACACCGAATTTATATTTAACTTCAGCAATTAATTAAAATTGATGAAGAGTATTGCAAAGTAACTAAAATCCATTTTATTTCTATTTGAAAGTAAAATATTTTATGCAATTTAGAGACTTCAATTCCAGTAATGATTTTACTTTTACTTTTTACCACCAGTTTAGAATACTGAATAATATATGTAGGTTTATTAAGGATGTTATCCAAGATGTCCCATAGACCAGATTAACTTCTCAATTGTGGATGAGCCTAACTTGAATTCTTTTTTTAAACATATATCAAAGTATGCCAAATAATTTCTATCCTAAAAATGGGTTTGTTAAACTCTTTAAAAAACAGAAAATTAAATCTTCAATTATTCTCTGTTGAGTTTGTATAATTAAATAGTGGTTAAAAATTTCTTAATCAACTTCCAAAACTTGACATAAAAAATCAAATTGAGTAATAAATAAAAAAGCGATATCAAAGGTTTTTGTTTTTTTTGTATACTTTGGTTTTTAATAAATAAAATCGTTTGTCTTTGTCGAATAGGTTTCTATTCGAACCAGACTTAAAATGCTTATTTCGATTTTGGAGACATGCGGGAGACAGAAATGCAATTTCGATCCAAGGGGACATTTTTATAAATCGCTACTTAATACAAAACTTAACTAATGCTTAATGTGGTGCAGAACCAAACCGAAGGTGACGAACCACATTAACGCGAACCGGTGCAAGCTGTCCTGGGCGGACTTGGAGCTCTCCGGCGTGATGACGTCGAGCGAATGTTCACCGAGAACGACTTTCGTGTGGACGAACACCTTGTTGGGCACAATTTCGCAGTAATAGTTGCCGGCACTCAAAGGACTCGCCTTCAGGATCTTTAGATCGTAGCTCTCCGAATCGATTTCGAAGTTCGGCAGCACCAAATTGTGCCCAGTTGCAATCACATTGGACTCCTGATACCAGATAATAACATTCTCTGAAAGCAAAACATAACAGTGAGTTAAGTCTGTCTAAAATCAGTTCAGTTTATATAAATACCCTTTGTGAACTTCTCATCACACTTTAGCACAATATCCTCGCCCAGGACTCCTGTTTTAATCAGCGTTTTATTTGCTTGTGGCTTCAGCGTCTTCTCAATGCTGCTGGGCTTGGTCTGTGGACTGGGACCGCCCTCATCGTCGTGTTCATCGTAGGTGAAATCATCGTTCATCATCCCATCATCGTCTTCAACCAATGAGGGGTATGAAAAAACTAAAAAAAAAAAAAAAAAAAAAGGATTTTATTTATCGTGTAATTAGTAAAAAAAATTCCAGGCTGCTTTTAAGTTCTTTTCCATATACAAGAAAAGATTTTATCTTTAAGATACTTTTTATTTAATTACACTCTTAAAAATTTAAAAAAAAATTCTGATTGGATTTGCATTCTTTTTAATATTGTATATTGATTATATTATTGTCTATAATAAATCCCTAAAAGGTTCTCTTGACAAATTCAATTAAGTTGGATCTTCCCGCTGATTAAATTGTCATTAAAAACCATAACAAAAATATTTGTTCTAAAAAGCTAACAAAATTTTGTCAGACAGAAACTAAAGCATAAAAAAAAACGTGGGTGGTTTTCAACCTTGATTTTCAAATCATGCCACGATCTAATTATGTGAACTTTTACGACTTCATTTTAGCTGCAGGGCATATTCAAATAATAATCAAAAAAAAAAGTCAAAATATTACTATTGTTAAAACAATGGGCAGCTATAAAAAAAAATGGTTTGTTTATGGGATGACCTGGCGGAGCTTATGACCCACATTTCCTGCTGTTTAATCACTTCTACACTTGAATTAAATCGAAATTAAAACCAAACAACTCATATTTATTTTCAGCGCAGCCACATCCGATGCAGATACAAATGCAGATCCAGATGCAGATACATAGATACAGATACATAGATACAGATAAGCACCAGCTGCCTGGCTGGTCGGGTTAAGGCAATTCGCATGTTTTTCTCCCCGTTTCCTTTAACACATGCATATACATACATATATATATTGTGGTATATACATTTTGTCAAAGTCGAATGAAAAGAAGAATGAAAAAAAAAATACCAACAACATTTCACGGAAATGGGGTCACATGAAACTCGGGTGCACGAATAACGAAAATTAAAATAAGCGAATGGAAAGAGAAAACATTTTGCTTTCCCCCCCACCCCGTGTCGGTCGGCCGATCGCCGCACCCACATGTGCGAGGAAGGGGGCGGAGGGGGGGGGGGGGGCAACATTTGTGGCACGGCTTATGCCCGCAGTAGCTGCCACTTTGGGCGACGACGTCACCGTCGGCGTCACTTTGTTTTAGTGGTGTCGACAGTGGACACAAAATCGAAAAACATTTCACAACAATGTCCATTTTCACTGCACTGCACACACACGCACACACGCACACTCGCACACACACACATGCATTCACACCCTCGCTTCCCTCGGGCTTGGGAAGGGGAGGGAAAAACGATCCGACGATTGTGAAAAAAGTTTAAATTTACATTTGTATTTCGCTTCTGCCATTTCTGGTCGTCGCCTTTACTGACTGTGTTATTGTTATTGTTGTTGTTGCCACTCACACACACGCACACACACGCACACTCACATATATTTATGCTACTTTATTATGGCCAGTTTTGTCGCTTTTCTTGTCGCCGTTTGCTGCTCAACGTTGCGTGTTTTTCAATTGTTACTTGGCATAGAGATCGGACAATCGCAGACTGACAAGAAATACGATTGTCGTACTAAGGGATACCCTGTAAATTTGCTGAAGAAAAGCAGCTTGAATAAGCTGAAAAATGTCTACATAAGTCGGCATAAGTATTTTGACGAAAAATGTTAATGCTATAAAGCTTTATGTTATATGCATAGGGTATTTTATTACAGGGTATACACATTCATAAGCTGTTTAAGCTAATATTCACTGATTTATCCAGAATTTTTAGTCAAACAATTTTATATTTTGACGAAAATCTTTTTTATATAATTTAATCTAAAGCTTTATGTTACATGCATGCTTTAAACAACTATATTATAGGGTATTCACATATATAAGCTGTTCGATTTAATGATCACTGATATAACACAGTTTTTAGTTAAACAAAATGTTTGCTTTGACTTTGTCTACACAATTTGGCATAAGTATTTTGACGAAAACCTTTATTATATATAAAGAATTTTTAACATTTAACAGAATTGAATCTGAACTTTATTATAGGGTATTAACATGATCACAAATTTATCTAAAATGTTTAGTCAAGCAAAATATTCGCTTTGACTAGTTGACATAAGTATTTTGACAAAAACCTTTCTATGTAACATTTTAATATTTTATATAATTTAATCTAAAACAATTTGTTAAATGCATACTTTAAACAACTATATTATAGGGTATACACATTCATAAGCTGTTCGACTAAATGATTACTGATTTATCTAGAACAAAATGTTCGCTTTGACTTTTCATGCATTAGTTGGCATAAGTATTTTGACGAAACCTTTCAGTGTAGCAAGCGCATACTTTAAGCAACCCTTGTACAGGGTATTCACATTCAAAAGACCCTAGTTAATGCTTTACGGATACGGATATAGCTGCAGCCACAGACATCTTTCACAATGTGGGTGATTGAACTGCGAGCTCTTTTTTTGTTAAATAAGCACACTCGAGATGCATTCCTTTTGGCCGTAGTTTGTGCGGATACGTCTATAAAAAAAAAACAACAAAACAGAACAAAAACTTTACCATTGACCCCCTTGGACTTCTCTTTGTCGTAAACTTGAGCCATAAAATTAAACAAACAGCAACGAGAATTGTGCTTCCGAGAAGAAGCCAATGAACCGGGAATACAAATACTCCAGACGCTATGTCTGAACCACGAGGGTCTCAAGTATTACACATTAATCACTCAAAAAGATTCGCCAACAATTGGTTTTGTTTACACTCGATGGTCAAGTGAAGAAATATTCAAAATAAATTCACTTTTCAAAATTGTAAATACGATTTTAATATTTGTAAGCAAATAAGCCAAAAAAGAAAATATTTATAAAAGTGAAATGGCAAATAATATGAAAGAAAGGTTTAAGTTTTAATTGGAAAAGTCCTCGAAAAGAAATCTTGTTAATTTAAAATTAATTTTTATTTAAAGAATTAGAAAATAATGAAGCTTAAATTGAAGAAGAATTTGTTTGCCAATTGGAAGTTTACATTTAATTTACAGAGCTGCAACTTTTTGAAATTTAAGTACAATTTTAATATTTGTAAGCAAGGAAGCCAAAAAAGTATTTGTAAAAAAGAGCTGTCAAATATTATTAAGGAAAAGTTTTATTTTAGTTGAAAAAATTTTTTTATAAAATATTTTGTTAACTCAAAATTAATTTTTATTTATAGAATTAGATAAAAGAGAAGTTTAAATTGAAAAAGAAAATTTAAATACAATTTTTATATTTGTAAGCAAGAAAGCCAAAAAAATATTTGTAAAGAGCTGTCAAATATTATTAAGAAAAAATCTTTGTTAAGAAATTTTGTTAATTTAAAATTAATTTTTATTTATAGAATTAGAAAAAAAAGAAGTTTAAATTGAAGAAGAAATTTAAGTACAATTTTAATATATGTAAGCAAGGAAACCAAAAAAAAAAAGAAATATTTGTAAAAAAGAGCTGGCAAATATTATTAAGGAAAAATCTTTGTTAAGAAATTTTGTTAATTTAAAATTAATTTTTATTTATAGAATAAGAAAAAAAAGAAGTTTAAATTGAAGAACAATTTGTTTGCCAATTGGAATTTTTTATTTTAGTACTATTTTAAAACATGTAAGCAAGGAAGCCAAAAAAAAAAAAATATTTGTAAAAATTAGCTGGAAAATATTATTAGGGAAAATTTTTATTTTAGTTGGAAATATTTTTATTAAGAAATTTTGTTAATTTAAAATTAATTTTTTGCTGTAAAAAACGTGGTTTAAATTGAAGAAGAATTTTTTTGCCAATTGGAATTTATCATTTAATTTACAAATGTTCAAAGTGGCTTTTTAGTAGTTTATATTTTAAACCAATTTTAATATATAATAATTTTAATTTTACTTTTAAAAATTTAGCCCCTTAGTTGTAGTTCCATTAAATTTATCAGTAGACTTAAAATGCTCTATATTTTTAATGTTTCACCACAAAAAAAAGGTTTTCCCATGAGAAACACTTTTTTTTTTGTTTGTTATGTTTTGTTTTCAATGCAGTTGCAGATAAGAATTGTAGCTGATCGTGCTTTTTGTTGTTGTTGTTTGGGATCTGTTTTTTCCTGCTTTAATTGGTACTCAGAACTGGGCCAAAAACAATTTATCATAAGCACAATGATTCTGAAAATTTCAACTAATAACCAACGAGTGCGGATGACGATGACCACTGGACAGCCGTGGGCCAAGTTAAAATAACTGGAAGGAAAGGGATTCTGCCCCGTCACTGGAATCAACCAACTGCAGCATTTTTACTACCTGATAAAACCGGCGAGTGCCTCATTTGTGGCCCGCTCCGATCTTTGATCTGCTGACTGTTATTTCTCTTCTTCTTCTTCTTTTTTTTTTTCGTTGTTTAGGTATCTGTCTGGCCCTACGTGACGGAGCCGGGTACCGAAAATTATGCTGTTTGTGCGGCAGATAGAGACATGACATGAAGCGAGGCGGATAATGATAATGGCATTCTGGTTCTTTGAAAGCGATCAGGTTACGCAGCCCGAAGGGACCATAAACCTAAACCGGGTCTACCTACGCCGGGGCAGCTGTGGATGGACAAATAACCCCCACGCAGAACGCATTGAAAGGACGCGTGTCCTGCGCCCGTTCAAAGGGATTGGCAAAAACCAGCGACAGATGTTGCCAAGCGAATTTCGATTGAATTTAAATGCAAATCGAAATTAATTATGAAAAGTATTTTTGTTCGATATTCAATTCAAGTGCCGCTCCAAACTGAAAGCACGATAACAAAGACAGCACTATAAGCATGCTTATGCACTCACACTTGTGCAGTCGTCATATGGGAACATTACCAGAACATTGATTTCACTTAACCCTCGGTCGGAGTTTTGATCAGCGCCTTTAAAATTTTGTGTGGCACACAAATGTTGCCCGTTGCACGTGTCGGCACTTATGTGGCAAGTGCTTCGATGCGGGCACATAGCCAAAAAATAAAAAAAAAAAATATATATATATATATATATGTGTATATGTTTTTAGATCCCCTCGGTCAACAATGGGCACGCTCGTAAAGACGGTCGAAACTGGCCGAGAGTCTAAAACGCCCAGCGCATATTAAAGCGGGGCATTGGAGCTGCCTGAGGGGAGGGAGGAGGGGGGAGGGGGGAAGGGGGGTTAGGGCTGGGCTCGTGTTCCATTCAAGTGGTTGTGGCATGTAATTAATATGCGGCACTCCTTTTGCAGCCAACGCCAACTATTTAGCGCAAAAGGCAAAAGAAGTTCTTCTATTTTTATTTTCTCTATTCTCTATACTTTTGTGTTATTTATGTTTTTTTTTTCTTTTTTAGACTATGTACATACAGACATATATATATATATTTATATGTACTGGAGAACACACATTCTTATTTAATATTTTGCTTATATTGGAATTAATGTTTTTTTTTTTTTTAGGTAAAATTTTTTTTTTTTTTTTTTTTTTTTTTTTTTTTTTTTTTTTTTATTTCTCGCTGACTTCTGCGGCAGCTGAATCATCAGACTTATCATTGTGATCGAAACGATTAATTTTTATGTTTTAATGTGGCACAATTCATGTGCAGTCGAGTACCTATATATACATACATACATACATACATACATACATATATATATATATATATGTACTGGAGAACACACATGCTTAAATAATAATACCCGCCTCTGGCTGGCTGCTGTTGCCCCAGTTGAGTGCACACACACAAACAGACTTGAACTGAACCCTGTTTTGTGCTCCGAACCGAACCCGAACCCGCACCCGCACCCGCACCCGCAACCGAATAAGCCGCCAATTCGCCAGCTCTGTTAAGTAAATTGATTCTTTAATTGTCGAGAATTGGTTACGAGTTTCTGTTTAACTCGCTTGGCGGCATGCCCCTAACCCATCCCACAGTGTGCCCCCATCTGTTGCAGACACATGCAACGACAACGAGTACGAGAAAGAGAATGAGAGAGAATGGAACTGAGACTGGAAGAAATCGGGCGGCTAACATAAAGCAAAACTCGTATCTGCATTCGTATCTTTAGCCAGTCGCATCTATCTATGTGTGTGTGTGTGTGTGTGTGTGTATCTGTGCATGAGTCAGAGATTCCAAAATAAATATGTATGCAAATACCAGAGAATTATGCAAAAGACAAACCGAGCCCCTGTGCGATCTTTTAGAGGACGTTGCTCTGTGTGAAATTTAATGCCCTGCCCCGAAAAGGAAGATCCCCGGAAAGGTGCGCAGATAAATTAAATAAAGCATTTTTTTTTTAACCACATATGTCGTAGAAATATTGATGGCCATTTCAAAAGTAAAACACTATACAAATAATTCAATGCTAAAAATTTGTTCCCTTTATTATATATATTTTTTTTGTGGCACCTTCCTTTGCAATCCAATCAAACTGAACCGGGGTAACCCCTTGGGGCATTATTAGAGGGTAGCTCAGGCGATCTTAAGGAACACACATTCTCACGGTCCTTTGACAGGAGCTGCGGTGTGTCGAGAGATTCGCAATCGATTTTCTACCTGGTTTCTGTTGTTGTTGCTCATTTCCTCCTCGTTTGTGTGTTTGGTGTTTGTGTTGTTGTCGCCTATTAGGCACCTATGGAATAATTAACAGCGTAACCGATATGCGAATGAGTTGCGCACCCCGTCGATTCATTCATTCGAAATTGGCATATTCACTTCCTATTCAATGAGTGCTCGCACTCAACTCGGCTTATTGTCAACGTGATAAATAACTGCATTAATGTGACAGCTTTCTCTAATAAATAACAGATTTTACTATTTGATTAAACGTTAAAATTAACGATTCGATTAATGATTGAGCAATGCGGAACTTTATTGCTGTATTTAAATGCCAACAGCTTCCACATTCAAATGTCAATCCATTCATAATGATGATTAACATTTACTAGAAATTCTGGATATACCCAAAGTGTGAATCACAGATTTATATATTTATATTATTCAATCTTCAATCAAAAAGAGTCTCTGTTTAATCCTTTGGTAGAAGTGTGAATCACATAGATTAAATTTAAAAGCCAACGCACAAAGTTCATTTATTTTTTTTTTTTGAATACCCATATAGTATATAGGTCAAAATTGTTGTACAAATTCATCGGGCACACAATCTTTTTTTTTTATTTAGCTGCATGTGAATCTGATGTATGCAATGCAATAGGTTCAAAGGGTCTCAACTAAGCACAGAGATTAGATTATGCTCGGCTTACATAAAACCCACAATCGCAAACAGATTTCCGCTGCACTTAATATGGAAGATCAGACGATTAACCGCCAATCAAGCAACTTACCCAGACAAAATCCCGCGATCAGCAATGCTCCTGATATCAGAGCTTTATTTAGGCCTGTGCTCGACACCATTTTTTTTATTTTTTTTTTTTATTTTTGGTTTTTCTTGGAACACTCTTAACTGGTCGACACTCGCAAGTAATATGATAATGTATTGGGTATATTCTGATATTGTCGTCAGAAATTGTTAAACCGTGTCACACACGTCTTCGTTGCTTGTTTATTATTCGTGTGATTTTTCAAAAAATTATTGCCGAGTAATTGATTTGTGGTCGGGATCAAAAAGTTCAGCGCTCCAATTTTCGTTGAATTTGTAATTCAGCACTTTACGCTAAAGATTTATAATTACTTTGTTTATTTTTTTTATTTTGATTTTCCAAACTCTTTCACTCAGCACTTTACACTGCCCCAACAAATACAACAAATCGGGAATAATACCAATAACTTTTTTCAATCCAAGCTCTTCGATCTTCGCACTAAACTTCACTGCACGAACGAGTCTCAGTTGTATCTGTTGAATTGTCTTTTGGGCGCGATTTTATGAAATAACTTTTCCAATCGTTCAATCGTTCGGCTAATTTTATGCTTCGGCTTTGGTTTCGGCTTGCCGCACACACGACTTCGGTCCGTTCGTCACCAGAGCAGAGAGACAAATGACGTCGCCCTCCGACGTTGTCCCGTTGCTGCTTCGAGCTAAAGAGCGCACAGACAACGGCACACGCAAAGCATTGGCCAAAGAGAGCCGCACCCTGGCCGAAGAGAAACGAACGCTCGCATAAATTGAGCTGCTAACGAGACGATTTCTGCATAGCATTTAAATTTTGTTATTAATTACCCAATGGAAAGGCACATAAATATCTGCGTGATAAACAAGTTAACCGTTACTATCCTTCATTATCTATTTTAAAGTATATTCATTTACCATGATAAGTTAAAGAAGTAAGTAAAAAATTTTTGATATTTGTTATTTGTTGTTATTTGTTTAATCTTTTTCAATATGATAAAATATAAAGAGTATTTCAAAATGTTATTTAAAATTATATTTAATATAATTATCAATTTACAACATTTAAAGGATCACAATTTGATAAATTTCTTATCCTTCCAACATTCAATTTAAAAAAAAAACATATCAGAACTTTGGCTTTATCAATAAATAATATATGGTTAAGCAATTAGCTGAAGTAAGCAAACTTTGAATTAATTCCAGACTTTACAACGCAATACATTGAGGCGCCTGATCAAGTCATAAAATTGTAATAAAGTAAGCACTTAATGATCTATTTGAACTGCGACAGGTTGTTGTTTAATCAGATTATTATTGCCTAGTGACTTATAACCGATTATCTATATAAGCATCATTTGGAATGCAATTTATTTATACAATAATAAATCTAATATATAATTTATTTTATTAATGTAAAATATTTGCATCATTAATTGTAATATTTTCCTTAATGTTAAACCATATGATAATGGCTATCTTAATGCAATGACCTTTAAATTGTAGCTCTAGAAAATGTGGGTAGGGGCAAAAGTTTCTAGATCGATGTAAAAAAATTACACAAATAATAGAACATTCCGGACTTTATGGGAAGCTCCTGCTTCGTCGTAACTCAGAGTCCCAAATATGCAAAAAGAAAATATGATAACTGAATTGCATTGTGTAGAAATAGAGCATCATATTAATTTCAGAAAATATCCTTTATATGTCCCAAACACAACAAACCACTCAAAATATCAATTCAAGCTTAAATACATAAAGGTGTGACCAGGACACCAGTAAAATTCAAAACCTAGTTCATATTCCTATTCTCTAACAACTATCGATACATAATCTATTTACGTTAGTTATCGATACTCAATTCGTACGGCGACAAAAGCAAAGGAGATTTTCAACTTTCCTTTGACAGTTTAGTAAATTATTTGATTAAAGAAATAAACAATTTGATTATGTGTTCACGTTTCGTGCATAGCCTTAAATTAAAAATATCTGTTTGCGCCAAATTTCAAACATAACAGATGTTAATTTCAATTAAAATTCATTCCGTTAACTGATTTAAATTTGCGTTGTCAGCTTTGAGTACTTTTACACAGACTCATAAAAAATCGATGCCAAGATAAGCACAAAAGCTCACAAGATGAAAATTTATATTTCGATTTGAAATTGATTGAGTTATTAAACTAAACATATAGGTTCTAAAATTCCATATATATTTACTTACAGCTTTAAGTCTAATAAGATTCATAAATTTTCGTAAATCGATCAGTATTTAATTCTGATCTAATTGGACAATTATTGCAATTTTTTTGAACTGGGTTTTCAAATAAAATGTAGCCTTTTGCACACTTTGTTGTTTCCGGCGTCAAGTAGAATCTGTACTTAAATAAGATACAGACTTTAAAGAAAAATATAATTGGTACATGAAAGGAATCTTATGCTTTACATTCACACATGTGGCTTATATGAAATGTAGGTTAAGTTTTGAGCCAATCGGTAAGCAATTAATTTGGTATTCAACACACAGCGAGGCATAAAAAATGTAATTATATCATGTTTATCTTTTATTTGCGCATTCCTGAGCTAAATTCCTTGAATTAATTGGGCTCTGCATTTCATTTTCATTTCTTCTGCATTACACTGTACACCATATTAATATGGTGTCCTCGCATTCGAGTTCTCAGAACAGTTGCAGAGACATCTGCATTTGTATCTGTATCTTTATTTGCAGCTGTATATGTATCTGTATGCCTCCGAAGTAAGTTTCCAGTTTGCAGTTGCCATTTGCTTAATGAAATCGCAACGTTCCCAGCATTTTGTATGGGAAGCCAGTTGATTGCTTTGGCAAGCACTGTGATTTACTTGCACTGAAGAGACCACAGCATAGCTATAGATACAACCCACAGATATGACGACCACTGTCAGACAATGTCAGCAATAACAGAAATTGTTTGTGCTCATGTGCAACATGCCACATTCAACATACAAGTTGAAGCGAGACAAACAAACAATTAAAATTAATCTACGACCATAAAACAAAGTGAGTATTGTGCACGACTAAAAGTATCTCGCGGATGCAATATGCATTATGAGTGCAGTGCGTGTTTTACATATATATATTTGTGTTGTCTTCTGTTGGGGTTTGTGGCTGCCTGGTTGGGTGCCAAGTTTTGTAAACATCCGCAAAATTCAGAGATTTGGGGCCAGTCAGCATCTGATGAGCCTGAGACTTTGGTTGTGCCCCTGCACATGGTTCGCGCCTCGCGGCCTAAGCAATGCGAGGATATTAATCAAATATTTATATTTACACGTAGACAACGCACACATTGTTGGCTGCTTGGCGGCATTCACCGAGAATTTCTCAGAATTTCTTCTTACAACTTTGGAAACAAATTAATCAAATAAACAACAGCGACAATTCTTCTGTGTGTGTGTGTGTGTGTGTTAAAAGCTGTGCGCTGTCAGCATAAAGCATAGGAAAGATCTACATATACTTACATATAAACAAACAAATGCTGCGCAGACTCCAATTGCAAAGAGAAACGAGACAGCATTAGAATCCAGTTACGCCGGCAATTCCACAACATGGTTGGCAACGCGTGTTGGCATGTACAGAGTATGCGTGTGTGTGTGTGTGTGTGAGGTTTTGTGCTCAAGAGCAGCCCATGATGAATGAAACAGAAGCCGCAGTCAATTGTTTGAAATTGGAAGTGTCAGCAAATGTGCAAAAGAATTTCAGTTGGCCACTGTGCAAAATTACACTGACAAAAAAAAAACAGACGCTTAATAAAATTATAACGTGTGATAAGTAAATATTTAAGTCACTTAAAAATTGTAGTAAAAGTAATTGCAGAGCTCCTTAAATTGCGCACCAAATGCTTTCTAGAAAAGTTTTAATTTAATTTTTTTTTTATTAATTATTTTTTTTATGTGAGATATATATTATTATACATATACATATACATATACTGTACAACAAAATTATTAAACCAATTAGAAAAAAACAAAAGATGTATTGCATCAAAGACTTTTATATGACGCAGTGCTATTTTTTTTGCTGCAACTGTATATATGAGACAATTATTTTGTATTATTATTTAAACAAGTCTTTAATTACGAAATGTGTTTTAAGGATTAAAGTGAACACTTAAGTCATTTATAAATTAATATTGTAAATAATTAAATAGCTTCTTAACTTATGCCTCAATTTCTTACAAAAAAATAATTTATTCAATTTTTTTTTCTTTTATCATTTAATTAATTTATATGCAACATTTAGTTGATGTTTTTTTATTATTATGGCTTAAGGAATTAAATCTACACTTAAATTATATAAAAAATATCTTATAAATAATTGGATTACTTTTTAAAATATTTTTTTAATTTTAATTATTTAGTATTATTTAAACCTGTCTTAAAGTACAAAATGGGATTCAAGGAATTAAACTCAAAACTTAATTCATATAAAAATTATATTATAAATAATTGAAAAGCTTCTTAACTTGCGCAAAATATAAACAATTAAACATATATTTTTATTCATGCATTTTCATTTCTTTTATTACCTTTAAATTTCTTTAAACGACATTTAGTGAATAAACTTTTTTTGTGTACTATGAATCCTATTGAAAAAAAAAAAATATATATATATATATAAAAACTCAATAAATCAAATTTTGGCAGTCAAATTGCTTATCATCGAAAGTAACAATTTTATTAAATTGCAAAAAGTAATTAAATTCAACTATGGCGTAATGAACTTTTTTCCAAGAACTTATCACTTTTATTTTTTGTTTGTTTTGAATAAATGTTTTAATTTGTAATTTCGATGACGTGATAAAATCTTTCCAGGAATCTATAATTTAAAGATTTCGCTTAAACTGAAATGTATATCAGTTATTTTCTCTAAGTGTATATTTTTCAATTTAAATTGATTTTCGAGCGTGGAAAGCTGGTAATTGGCTCTTTATGCAGTGGGCAAAAGGAAAATGGAAAATTGTGGCACTGACCTAGGCTCATTTAAATACACACCCTCCATAATGTCAACAGCTTTACGGCATTTGGTATTAACTTCAATTTGTGGACAGGCACCACAGCCATCCTCGTCGTGGCTGAGAAGCTTGCGCCAATTTCCAATTGGGCAGCACGTCTGCGTTTTGTGAGTCATCGTCGTCAACATCATCAACATCATCATCGTCATTATTCGCATAGTTTTCGTTTATTTCCTTCATTTTTTTTCTTCATTTTTTTTCTTAATTTTTTTTTATTTTTTTTTTTATGCTGCACCACGAGTCGCGTTTGGCAGTCCTATAAATGCCTCGTCGTGGCGTGCTCTGGATGCTCTCCGCGCGACGCCAATTCGGGAGAGAATCGGCAGCGACCAGTGAGGAGCAAAAAGGAAAAAAAAGTAAAAAGGATAAAAAAAAAAAAAAAAAAAAAAAAAAAAAAAAAAAAAAAAAAAAAAAAAAAAAAAAAACCAAACATAAAAGTGAAAAGTGTTCAACTAGTTGAACAACTGCTAAAGTAATTTACACTATTATAATTACATTCTTCTGGTACGAAAACAATGCCAACAATGACGCACCTAATTTTGCTGCTGGCCGTTATCGTCGGATCTCTGCATATGTCAGGTATAAATCAGATTCATCTGATTCATCGGCCGTTGCAGTCGATTTTTATGATTGCAATTGAAATTCTCGTTGCTCGTGTCTGTTTAATGTTTATGGATTCGTGGCCATCGGTTTGGCATTTATTTTTGAATTATTCAAGCCTATTTTTTGACTTGGCATTCAACTGATGAAAATTATATCTGCATAATATGTACATCTATATGTTTGGATTTGCAACTTAAGATCAGCGCTGGCGCATCTGTTTAATTGAAAAATAAAAAATATTAGAATTAGCATTTTCGAACAGATTGTTCATCCATGAGCTTTCATTTTTGTGGCCAACAAATTGAGCTAAAACATTTCAAGCACATCAATCATACGTCATGTTGACAGATCTGAAAATTGAATGGGTTGGGCGGGCGAACAAATCTCAGCCCAACGCAATTTGGATTATTAAATTTATGCGTGCATGCACTTAGAGAAAAATCTGTTCAAAAATGGATGCATTTTTTTTTTATAAATTTCAAAAATATTTAAAAAATACAAAACTAGCTGAAACATACAAAATTATAATAACTATCTTTCATTTTAATTAGACATGCTTTTTCTCTTTAAATTATTACAACGAATTCTGATGAATTTTTTTTTATAAATTTCAAAAATATTTAAAAAATACAAAATTAGCTAAAAAATACAAAATTATAATAACTATCTTTTATTTTAATTTTTACACATTTTTTTCTTTTTAAATTATGACAACCAATTCTGCGCTTTTCTTTGAGTGTATTAATCTAATCTGATGTTATACTCATATTTCATTTTTAAATAGAATTTTTTATATTCCTGTGTATACACATTAAAAAGTAAATATTTTAGCAAATATTTCTTCTGTTCTCTCAAGCAAAATGTCATTAAATTGAGTTTAGAATTTTTTGCAATTTTTATTTTATAATTCCCAAGAAAATAAACACAGCATTAATATAAATGCGTCCTTAAACAAAAGGATTCGTGGATTATGCATAAGCCAACAGCGTGCATAACACAAAATGCGCTGACTGTGCAAGAAATCGATGGATTAGCCCGAAACCCTTCAGCCACCACCCCCCCCCCCACCCCCCTCCCCCCTATCCTCTTATTTGATTAAGCTTTTAAGCTGATTTATTGCAACTAAGATGAACAACAAATATATATAAATGTTGCAATAAATAAACCCTATACACAATACATTATTTATTTTGATAAGCGCCTAAAACTATGCTATGAAAATTTAAAAAACTTTAATTTGACTATTTTTTTATAAAAACACTTTCTTAGTCTGCCCAAAATTTGGATTTGAACCTGCCATAAATCCAACGTCATAGTTTTTCAATTAAGCTAGTGAAAAGTATTTTTTATGAGCTGCCAATAAATTTTCCATGGCCACATTAAAAGTTAACTCATGTTTAGGTATTCACAATTAGTTACATATCCGCAATCATTTATGGCTAAGGGCAGCCATAAAAAGCCAGGCCAAATTATGGACACATATAAACGTATTTAGAAGCCGACAGAATTTTCTAACAAGCCGCGTTGAGAAACGCGTCTTGGCTACCAAAGCGAAGGCAATTTAATAACAACAATTTTGGCAGCCACTTGTGGCAATGTGAGTGGACAAATTAGTGCCACCAGCGACTCATCCATGGGGCATGGGGCATGGGGCACGAGGCATGCGGCAATGAGCGCATTGTTAAAAATATATCACCATGATTAAAGTGACTTTGAATAATTAAAGAAATGGGCGCTCAAAACTTTTAAATGAGCACCATAAAATGATTGTTCCATGCTTTGAGGGTTATTCAGCAAGAACAAATGGGTTTCCATGTTAATTATTATTTACAAAAAAAATTATAAGCCAAATGAGTGTCTCATAGAGAGAAAATAGCATTGGGGGTATTCTTGCTATTCTGCTAATAAATGTTTGCTTTGACCTTGCTTAACTATTTATGTATTTTATAGAAATGCCAATTAGAGAATAAAAATTTAAAAAGTGAGGATAATCCTTGATTTATTTCTTATAAAATATTTTTAAGACTGAAAGCAAATTTAATATTATTTAAAGCCAAGTAAAAAAAGGGGACTTAAATTTGTAGCTCAAGAGCATTAAGAATATAAATTTATAAAAATAAAAAAAAGTGGAATACCCTTGAATTATTTAAATCAAAAGCACATTAAAATAGTTTTAGGACTTGAAGCAAATTTAATATTATTTAAAAGTGAAGTAAAAAAAAGAGTGGACTTAAATTAAATTATAAATTATATATAAATTTATATAAATATAAAAAAGAGAAATATATTTGAATTATTTAAATCAAAAGCACATTAAAATAGTTTTAGGACTTGAATCTAATTTAATATTATTTAAAAGCCAAGTAAAAAAAAGAAAAGACTTAAATTTGTAGGTCAAGAGCATTTAGAAAATAAATTTTATAAAATATAAAAAAGAGAAATATATTTGAATTATTTAAATCAAAAGCACATTAAAATAGTTTTAGGACCTTTTTTTAATATTATTTAAAAGCCAAGTAAAAAAAACGAGTGGGCTTAAATTTGTAGCTCAAGAGCATTTAGAATATAAATTTATATAAATAAAAAGAGGAGAAATTCTTTTTACTTTAACTAAATCAAAAGCACATTAAAATAGTTTTAGGACTTGAAGCAAATTTAATATTATTTAGTAAAGTAAAAGAGAACTCAAATTTGCACCTCAAGAGAAGAAAATTAATATATATTTTTTTATATAAATAAAAAGGGGAGAAATTCTTTTAACTTTACATTAAAATTGATGTAAGATTGGAAGCATATTTAATAATAATTAAATACTGTTAAAAATATATATTTTTTTAGATAAATATTCTACAATACAAGTGGAATTTTTAACTACTAAAAAAAGCTCAACTTAAGTTTTTAATAAGTACTTGTTATAAGTATTAAATACTATGCTAATTTTTAAAAACATAATATTACTGAGTACTAAAAAAATAATATTTAATAATGCTTGATTAAATAATAAATAATTGGTAAATAAGTATAAAACAATAATAGTAACTAAGCAACAACTTGCTATTAGCTAAAAGCAATATTTTTTTATAAAGAACAAGGAATATTTTTTATGGATAGTATTTTCTATATTCGCATTTGTTTCTGGAGCGCTGACCTAATTTGTTTTGACAGCCAACAGGGTCCCCGACATAAACGCTCGATATTCGATGTGTGTTAATAAATAAAACAAATAACAATGCATGTCGTGTGCATGTGTGTGTGTATGCGCGTGTGTGTGTGTGTGTGTGTGCGTGTGTGTGTGGTTTGCCAATTCCAGGACCCTAAAAGTGCAAATGACGCAAGCACATAACCAACATATTGTTGAATACTTGCGAAGAGCCTTGACATAAATCAATA
Source organism: Drosophila lacertosa (assembly GCA_004143845.1). Classification (NCBI taxonomy): domain Eukaryota; kingdom Metazoa; phylum Arthropoda; class Insecta; order Diptera; family Drosophilidae; genus Drosophila; species Drosophila lacertosa. The sequence continues at coordinate 22,614 of SCDZ01000830.1, read as the reverse complement.
GACAAGTATGCGCTATCCGTGTTCCGTGTCCAAATCCCGAAAAGGTTTCCTCCATAAACTTATAATGACCTCGACCCGAGCTGGCGCGTGGAACGGCATGGGAATAGTAAAGAGCTCGTCATCCAAAAATGGGCGCTACCTGAGCTGCGCCCATTTTTCTAATGGTTTTATGTTGTCGCGGGTTGGGCCGGGGAATCTGAGCTTAGGCTTAGCCGATGTTCTTCGGATAGGAGCGATTAGCGTGGGCGTGTGGACTGAGGTGGGGGTGCGTGGGGGGGGGTTTGTTACTGGGTGTGTGTGTGTTTGTGTGTATAAGCTTAGCTCGTTTTTTATTTTTTTTTTTTTTTTGTGTATTCTTTTAGCACACGGCAGCTCGACAAGCCCCGATTACTATGACGAGGACGACTCATCGCAGTCGCCGGGCAATTTGGCCAAGGCAACAGCAGCTCCGTTGAGACCCTATTTCGAGCAGAACGAAACCGTTATTTACGTGCTGCCCAATGCGACCAACGTGAAACTCAATTGTCCGGCAAAGAATTATAACTGTAAGTTAGAGCAACTATTGTGGAAAGACTTTCATTAATTACCTTTCTCTGCCTCTCTCTTTTAGTGGATGCTTTAAGTGTCCTTTGGTATCGGAACAAGACGCTCCTCGTGAATGGCAATCAGGCGATCATCAACATCTACAGCATGGACAATCCGCTCGTCCTGAATGCGCCGGCGGTGAATGCAACGGGACATGATTTCTACTGCCAGCTGCTGCCCGCCAATTTGACCCATCAGATTAGCGTTAAGCGTGGTCCGCCGCCAACTAACGGTGCTGCCAACCTAATCCCAACCGTCATCCTGGGCGCCCTTTTGCTCATCCATTTCTGAATTGGCCAAATGTGGTCCTTAAACTCCTTAACGGATTCTTAATGTAATTAGAAGAACTGCGCGCATCTCAAATTTAAGTTGTTAACTGAGCTGATTTCAAGTTGGGCATTCCTTGGTTCCATGGAGCTACCCTGGATTGCTTATGAAACTATGTTAGGTGTTGCTTTATTATTATTGTAGATCATAGCTGTAAGAGATTATATATACACACAAATATATATACATATATATGTTAGTATAAATGATCAAATGTTACAACAACTTTCCTGATTAGCCTCCTGCTAATCAAAAAAAAAAAAAAAAGAAAACTGCTTTAATAAATGTAAAAAATAAATGCTTATTAAATATAGTTAATAATTATAAAAGAATCACGAGCGGAGCAAACATAATTTAAACTTAAAACCACCTTGAACTATTTATAATCAACTTGTTAACTCGATCGCCTTGTACTTAACCAATTTTCTCTCCAATCTCCAACTTGTCAATATAAAATAAAAAAAATATAAAAAATATTTAAATCGAGCCAATCTTCAAACATATTCAAAGTGCACCGATGCTTCAAAATGTTTTATGTCTATTATTTTTAGAACAAATTTACACAAAACTCAAATTAAGTTAAGTAAAGTTTCTGTTAACTATTAATAATACATATATACAAATATATAAAGTTTTCTTTTCTTTTCCATTTTGTTTGTTGAACTGTGTTAAGAGCAAAGTAATTAAACCAATGCATACAATGTACGATAACGAGTGTCTTAAATTGATACAGAATGTAAAAAATATATATATATATATTTTGAAACTCTCAGAGCAAATAAAACTAATTTGAGCTAAAAAAATAAACAATAAATAATATTTATTTGATCGAGCCAAGTTTTAAATTTGGGCCCCTGACCAGAAAAATTTATAAACAATCCTAAGAAAACTTCAACACAACTGGAGCCCAACTTCCTTTCAAAAGCGTGGATGAAAGTGAAGGAAAAAATTAAAATAAATTCTAAGTCGTTTCCTGGGGTTTTCTTCTTCAATAAACCCCTTAACCCTTTAGACTGGAGGAATTAAGCGACCTGATCCGCATTTGAAAGAGGTAGAAGGGGCTTGTTTATGCTTATCAGATCATACCATAAAGATAAAGATTTTTCCCTTGATTACATTGATCGTTAATGATATCTTAAGGGTGAAAATTGGGACAGTCCCAAGAAATAAAAAAGTGCCAGGAAAATTCTGAATCTTTAGCCGGAACAAAATCTCAATTCTTGTCTATCAATTCAGCCTCCAGCTTTCGGTATGGAAACTAATTAGAAAGATAGTTCTTATTCCGACTTGTGTTCTCTATGGATGCCACCAAATCGATCCTCTATCAACCAGTTGTATTCCGATCTGGACATAGTACATAACTTAATAATATCCTTAAGGCATTCCAGGGTGGTTAGTACTGCAATGGAGATATCCTGGGAACCCAGGAGGCCTTTAATAGCACCCGGTTCAACTGGGGAAAGTTAAATTAGCGCTGCCTAACTTTACCCCCAATCCTAAATTTCTCCCGGAGAGAGTTTTGAGTTTAATTTCTGGACTCCACATCAACGAGGCGACCAATCGACATCTGGTTCCCTCCGTGGAAGTGCCTTGAGTCAAAATCCAGGCTGATAGAAAGGCAGCAAGATCCTGAAGACGATCTTTGCTGATGAGATTTTTTTTCCTATTCCTCCTAAAAAATTATTTTTTTTTTTTTTTTTTTTTATTAAAAATAATAAAGAAATTTTTAACAAAGAAAGGTGCGCTATTACCTTACGGGGCAACTTAAACAAATCAAAAATAAAAATAAGGGAAGTAATTATAGTATGTCATAACAAAATATCAATAGGAGAAGATGTCAAGACCCGATCCAGGAGGTCTTGAGGGTGGTCATATTTAAAGAAGTGGTCAAAATAAAAAAGAAATAACTACAAAGGTTTTTACTCCATTCGCAGCTTTCATCAACAACTTCCCCTCAAAACAGCCACCGAAAAAATAGTTAAAACATAAACAAAAAAAATACAAATCCTTATCAATTAAATATTTTATTGACAGGTCGAAATAATTTCGGTATATTTTCGTTCAAGTTCAATTAAAATTAAAAAGCGCCAAAATCATTCTTATCGCAAAATCCTACTGTGTAATTTTTATAAATAATAAGAGTCTAGCTAAAGTTATGGAATTTTTATAGATTATTCTGATTTGGCAGTTCCCAAGTGAATATGGTCTAAAGAAACTTTATTTGCCTTTCAGGCCACCTAAAGAGTGGTAATGTAAATATATCTATACTGCTTAAGAATTTCATGTAAATAAATTGTCAAACTATTTACTTATTATCTAACAGATAGATTGTAAATAAAACTATGAAAAAAAAAAAATGTTCATATGAAAGCTTGTATTTAGCTTCATTCTATTCCCAAAACCCATATGCTCGCTTCCACTTTGTGTACAGGGTATTTATACATTCGGTGCCGACTGCAGCTCTTAACCAAACTGATGAATTGTGTGGCGCAATCAATGCAGATACCGTTTAAAACTTAAATATGAGCCTTTCACAAAATGTGTGTGTGTGTATGTGTGTGTGAGTGTGTGTGTGTGTGTGTGTGGTGTTGAAACCCACCCTTAATGAAGGGGACTACCAAAATTCATAGCCAAATTGTATACTGAAGCGGATAGGGGCGGCTGAGCAGACGGAAAACACCCGCCGTGCCAAAGAGAGAGAGAGAGAGGCAGAGAGAGAGAGAGAGGGAGGGAGAGGGAGATAGGGGAATGCATGCGCACTCTGTCGCTCGAGCAGCTGCAGCCTGTGGGCAGGAATTCCGCAATGTGCGCAGGACATGCTCGCCATATGGCACAGCAGGGCGGGCAGGCACAAAAGTCCTCGTCGCGGTGGTGACACAAGCCAAAGCGCGGCTCAGAAACATGTTTTAATATCCTGCAGTCGCCAGTCGACAACTGCATTGCGGCCAGGACACACTTCTAGTCAGCCAGGACACACTTCTAGTCAGCCACTTAAATCAGAGCTAAAACATTTTTTTCAAAAGTAAGTCCCGAAATTAAACTTAAGCTTGTCAACTCATTTCGAATATATTTTTATAGATGATTCCGGGCACCGAGAATAATATGGCCACAGCGCTGGACAATTGTGAGCAAGGAGCCGCCGGCAGGATCTGCTGCGAGGAAAGCCGCTGCAATCGGCTGCTGACAGCCGCAGATGTTTACCGCAGGATATTGGAACGCATTCGGGCTGAATCTGAGAGCCAGGCACAAAAACCAAAACAGGATGCATTGAAACAAATTTGGATTGCCAGCTTTACGGGGGCCAATATTTATTACCGGGCATAGCTGGACTATTATTGATACTAGATGTGAAGCAACAAACCAACAAGAATTACAAGCCTAACTTTAAACTAGTTATTTACATTTAGTTGTTTATATAATACTTAACCAATATTAACTAAGTTTAAGTTCAACTGCAAACTGTTAAAAATGGTTTAAGAGAAACTTTGCAATTTTTTTTATATATTTTTATAAGGAATTACAAAGCCAGACATTGGTGAGGAGTATTAAATGTTTGTTTTTTCTTAAATAGATATCGCATTTTCATAAATAGTCTGTAAATTTCCCTTTCAAGACACAGCTAAAATCCATTGATAGCTTCTTCAAAGTATTCTTTGAGCTCAATATATTTATATAAGGCCAATCTCGTCTAATGTTCATAGGATCATTTATATATTTTATTTTCAACCATAAAATGATTCCATTTTCTATACTACTTTTTTTTACCAATAATTTCAGCTATATTTAGTATTATATATAAACAACTTGGCCCATTCTGGCAAGGAACTTTATTGTCAATCACATCGAAAAGAATACTTATATTTTCTCTAAATACAGATTAAGTAAATATTCACTCCAAAAACTGCGTATCAAAAATAGCATTAAAAAAAATTCATGCACTTTGAGATATGTTTTTTTATAATATTCAGTTTATTTGAAATGCACGTTATTTAACAAAATAAAAGACAATAAAATTATTTTACATACCTTACCAATTGTATGATTACTTTGTTTGCTGATAGAACCATCATAGAATATAGTTATATATATAGTATAACCATATTGAATCAGACTTCTTTCTGATAGACGCTTTGCGGGCTGTAAAAGTTATTAGTTTTTTTTTTGTGTGTAAGCAGCTTACATTAAACTTAGAATAATTGTTATTGTGATGAGTATATTATTTATTGATTCAGATTTAAAAAATTTATAAATTTATATGGTATTCATTTATTATCTTATTGTAATATGCGCATATTTTTGTTTGTTATAAACTTTAGCTTTTCATTGATTTTGTAATAAATATGTAAATTTATCAAAAATTTATTAGTTTATAAAGAGAGTGAGACTGTAATTTATGATACCACTTTAAATTAAATTACTCTGGCAGACGCCACTTTTTATATAAGTTATATTTTATTTATAAATTCTATTGCTATTAACAAACTCATTGGGATGGCGTTATTATAAGTATCTATTATAATTGATTTTTTGTTAGCTGCATTTGCTTCATATTTCAATTGATTATTGCTTTTATTTGTTGAACATTGTAATTCATTATAAACTGCAAACATTTTGGAATATTTTATTTAATGTGTTATTCATGGTTCATATTTGTTTTGCATTTGCATTGGCCCAAGGCCAAAACAAATTGAACGGTTTTTGTATTTTTTTATTCAATAGATTCTTAGAGTTTGTTTACTATTAATTACATCGTCTTGCTTGCTTGTCCTTTTATGTTTTTAAAATGTATTTTTGTTTTTTCTTAGATCATTTGGATTCTATTTATATTTTTTGAGAACGTTGTACGAAGTCGGTTTATAAGACTTGACGGGTGCTTCGCGCATACGTTTCATGTCAGTTTGGTATGGCTGAGGCCTTTTATATGCAGCTGCGTTTGGTGGTATTATTGATGGGCGTGCTATAAAATTTATTCGTTTTTAATATGTTATAGTTATTCAATATTGAGTAGGTGTATATAGTTATTAATAGAAATTTTGTTATTTTACTACTTAGTCATTTCTCAAATGCATCTTATTATTTAAAATAGTTGCACACGCAATGCAATCGATATTATTTATTTTGTTCACCCACAAGACCCAAAAAGAAGAACACCCCATAATTAAGTTCTTGTTTAAAGGGATTGAGAACTTAAACAAGTCCATGGCTAAACTTACGTTTGCTGTATTCATATCCCGATTGGGCACCACGTTTGGCCATGCGATGATCATACTCGAATGCCACCTCTTCTGCTTCCTCACCTCTATAAATGATAGCGTTATATTAAAAATAGTTTAACCAAATTAAGTAAATGTTTAAAGCTCTCGTGTGATTTTTACGCTATCCGTTGTAATCCCCTGTTGTTTACAGAAAATAATTTAAAATTATACTTTACAAGTAACTTACTCGGGCGGATTTTCCGCTGTTCTTTTGATGAGATTCAAGAACTTCGGTACTCCGGTGCCACCAGCGAACTTTTTGTCGAAAACGGATCTATAATTAAAAGTCAGTCAGAATATGTTTTATGTGCTAAGTAAACTTTTTGGTACATACTTGAATGCCTCCAAATTGGGTCCGTGTATGTTCTTAGCAGATTCGGGATCCATTTCCATTAGCTCGCGCAACTGATCGTGCGAGACTTCATCGTTTTTGTCTGGAATAAGATACTTACGGATCTCGGCCAGGGCGTAAGCGATGCGTGCATAGCACTCAGCAGGCGTGGCCACGGTGCTAACCTCAAGAAAGAGATCTTTCTGGAGATGGGCATAGCGCGGATCTCCCGAAGTTCGCAGCTGCTCCTCTTTGCCGCGGTCACGTATGGAGCTGCGGCCCTTAATGGCAATCTTGCACTGAGTTTCATCTTGCAGTCGACGCAACGAATTGCCTTTGGGTCCCAAGATTTTGCCAGTGAAGTTGAACTACAAATATGGCGGGTTCATGTTAAGGTATGACCGTTTATGGCTTTGTTGGCATTACCTTTGGATATTGCTTGACGGGCACAAACACCTTCTGTGTGATTTTCATGGGCTTCTGCTTGTAGACGTCTGCATAAAATTCGCGGCCAGGTATGCGACCAGTGCAGTACACACGGTCAACGGCTGCAGGAAATGGCAAACATACATGCAACATGTAAATATTTGTTTATGATCAAGCTTTTTTCACTTTATAATTACCTTCATCAATTAACAAAGCGCAAAGTGGAAACTCGGCAGAAAGGCGCTGGCGTTCCTCGTCTAAATCGGCCAGAAACTTTTGGGCCACCTCGTTCAGACGCGGCTGATGCTCATGTGCTGGCGGTTTTTCGTTGAATTCACTATTTGAGTTATCCATAATTAAAGATTTTTCAATTGAACTGACGTGAAAATTCAAGATTTTTTCCAATAATGTTCACGAGAAAATTCTGTATAATAGATTTATCGAACAATGAGTTTCCAGAGATGGCCTGTTTAAAGAAACCTCTGCACCCTGTCATCGATACTTTGTGCTGCTTATCGATACTTTTTGTCGCCGCATATTCGGCGGGACACGGCCAAAAACATTGTTGTTTACCACAAAAATTAACAGAAGAAAAAAGTTGAAATAATGGCTAGCGAAGATTTGTTTCAAAATGAATACTCGGAAGAGCAAACCCTTGGTCAGGAGTTTCACAAAGATGACGAAATGAATGTTTCATCAGCGGAACACATCGCCAACGGAGCTGAGCACGCAACTGAAGAAAACAACACAGCAAGCCCCGCCAGCCTGGATCCGCCGGCTTCCGCGAGCACCGAGCAGACCAAATTAAGTAAATAATTCACGCCACACATTAACTGATAGTCTAAAACGAAATGTATACCTTTTGCAGCCAATGGCAATAAACAGCCTGAGCACGAACCCGATTCCAAACTAACTCAGTTGCCGATGGCTCGCATTCGGAACATTATGAAATTGGATCCGGATCTTCAAATTGCATCAAATGAGGCTGTTTTTGCGGTTACAAAAGCCGTGGAGCTGTTCATAGAATCGCTGGCACGCGAGTCCTTCAGCTATACAGCACAGGCCAAGAAGAAAACTATACAAAAAAGAGATGTAGATCTTGCCATATCTGCTGTGGACAGTCTTATGTTCTTGGATGGTGCATTGAATTTTTGAGTATCCAAAATAAAATTGGATCCATTGTGATAATATAAAAATAATAAAAACGAGAAAACCGAATGTCTTTTCGGGTTGAGAGGTATTATTGTTATTGTAAAAACTACAACTTTTTCCGATTGTTCCTTTATAAAGTTAAATTCCATAGCTAAACAATTTTTCATACAGAAACTTACTTACTTACTTACTTCAATTCCCATGGAATATTCATGATAAAGATATTAATACAAATCTTCAAAAAAATTGCAATTGTACTAAAACACAAACTTAAAATTTAGTACCTACCTTCGTTTCATCAATATCATCAAAAAAAAGTAATAATAAAATCCCATCAATTAAATTCGCCCACCTTTTTATGTCAGCCCCCAAAAATATGAAAATGCATTGTTTGGTTCAATTATAATTTGTATTTATTTGGGGTAAATGTTCGTCGAACAGAGAGAAGTAGCTTTAAATTATTTAATTTTATTCAACCTATTTTGAATGCGCTGATGAACGTTTATAATTATAACAAGAAATCAAGTATATTAGACAGTTGTGGTTTTAATATTCATTAGCCGCCGTTACAAGAAAGTACGCATTAAATATATCAAGTTAAACGCTCTGAATAGTAACGAAGCCGGGAAAGTTTAATTTTGTTCATTTTTTTATGTGTTTATTGTTGTTTGGTGAAGCCGTTTCCATACTTACTTTGTCGTTGGGCGTTTCTGTTATTTAATTATTAATTTAGCATTATCATTTATTGTTTATCTTCATAAACTTATTTGAAAAATAATTCCAAAACTTACGCTAACATTTTGTTTAGAATAGTTAAGGGGTTTTTTGTTGTTGTTGCTGTTGCGATTGCATATAGGTGTGTGTATAATGTTTTGCTTTGATCTCTTTTCTTTTCTTATGTTAACTTTTTTGAATTGCTTTTACGTTTTTTTTTTTTACAAATATTTTCAAGATTGATATAATTGTGATTTCTTTTTTCTAGGTTTGTTGCATTATTATTAATATTTGTTTGTGGGTTGGATTGTTTATTTTTTGTTTGGATTTAACACAAATTAATATTTAAATATTTTAAACAACATGTAATATAAAATAGGTTTTGCATTTCATTTTGTTTGGTTTTAGGTCATAGATATTTATAAGTAAGTGTATGCATAGATTTTATGTATTGTTGGTTGGATTATTGGACTTTAAATATTTTGATATTTTTGTTGTTGGTTGTTGTTTGTTTGCTTGGAATTTTTCGCTTTGTCGCCCTCGAGGCTCGAGGATACTAACTACTTAACTTTGTTGGTTGTTGGTTGGTTGGTTGGTTTATTGTGAAATAAATTAGCGCATTTTTGGATAAGGAGCCGAGCGATAACGCACGCTTTCACGAGACCGTGATCCAGTTTCATAGTGTGCCGATGAATGTGATCCCGAGCCCGATGTCGTTGGTCTATATGACGATGAGGAACGACCGTTGCTTGGTTTTGCTATTTTGGAAAGAATTTTATTTGTTGTTTAGATTTTAATTGTTTTTGTCTCTGTGCTTTGTTTGTATTTTTTTTTTTTTACTGCAGTTGTTAAATTTTTTATGTTGATCTTAAGATATTACAAAAAAAATTATTATTGGTGTTTAACCGGTTTTGAATGCACTAGCCCCAGTAATATAATACATTATAATGGCTTATTTATCAGATTTTTTTTTGATGGTTAACTTTTTGTTTTTGCATACAATAATACAATTACAAATTGATGTGTTTTCACAGTTGTCAAGTAGGTAAAACATTGGTTTATATTAGATGCATGGAAATTGAATGGATTGCTTTAAGTGTGTGTGTTTAAAATGCTTTTGTACGAATGCTGTTAGTAGTTTGTATTTGGCTTGAGGTTGTGATTTTTGATTTTCGGACGTCGTAATTGATTGAGTTGATCGATCGCCTCTGTCAGGCATAGTGCATTTAAAATCTTGTTAAATATACATATGGTACAGGATTCCGTTTTATCATAATTTCGATTCGCGTTTTTTTCTTTTTTTTTTTTTACTTTGATATATTTTGGTGCTTAATTTGCTGCTCTTGGGTTTTTTTATTTTGTACTTTTTTTTTTGGTTTTTTTTTTAGACTCAGGTGCTTTAAAACGCAGTTAATTTTTTTGATTTTGTCAACAGTTGCGCGCGGTTTTATTATTAATCCAGCTGCGGGAAAGACATTCATTATCTAAGCACGATTTTCTTACCTGTGTAGGCCGCCGCATAAGATGAGGAAGACGAGTGCGGATGATACTCACGGCGATAGTCGCGCTCATACGAGCTACTGTCATATTGGGCATGGTGGCTAGAATGCTTCGACGACTGCGGCGGCGGCGGAGTCGCATATCTATCGTACTCCCCATGGTGATCGTACAGTTCGTGATCCCGTGACCTTAACAAAGTCCAATTAATGCATTCACTATTCACTATATTTTCTGTTTTAACTTACCTGTGGGTTTTCACAATCCCATAGTTTGGATCGTCCATTACGTAGCGCGCCTTCTCAAGTATTGAATACACCTTGGGCTTTGATGTAGCTGGCGGCGGTGTTCTAAAAGTAAAGCAAAAGAAAACTTTTAGTGACCTATATAAATATATATAATATAAACCTAGTTGTCATCGACCGAAAAGTATCAGTTCAAACTAATTGAATTTATTAAATTAAATTAAATAAAAACAAATAAAGAGTAAATAATTCAGTTCGGGTTAAGGTTGCACTTAATTTTCGGACATATGTTTAAGTTTTAATACTCTGGAAAACCATGTTAAATGATTTCAATTTAAAAATCCAAGTAACGAATTGCTCTTGAATATTTCTACTTTTTTCTAAAACTTTGCTGTAGTTGTTTTTTTTTTTATTGTTTTATTTACCGAGTGCTGTAGGCTCCGTGTTCACCGTATGACTTGGAGTAGTGATGAGATTTCTTATACATGCGCTCCTTGCCGTCCATCTCGCGTAGTTGTTCCAGACGAATGTCGTCATTTGCATCAGGAATCATGAATTTGCGTATTTCGCATAGGGCATATCCGAGGCGGTGATATGCCTCGGCTGGAGGCGCCACTGTCGATATTTCCACGTGCAGATCCCTGCTGAGGTGCGCATATTTTGGATTGCCCGAGCTGCGCAGTTCTTCCTCCTTGCCATGATCCCGCATCGAGTTGCGGCCCATTACGACCATTTTGCACATGGTCTCCTCTTGCAGCTGCCGCAGTGTGTTGCCCTTGGGGCCAAGTATCTTGCCCACAAAGTTGAATTTCGGATACTCTTTGATTGGAAACAACACTTTCTGGGCCACCCTAATCGGCTTCTCGCTGTAAACATTAGCATATATCTCGGGCTTCGGAATGCGGCCACTGACCAGGATTTTTTCCACCTCTGCAATGAAATTAAATCGATTATGCTTTGCGCACACAACGACTTACGTGTCCCGTGCGCACCATCATCGAGCAGCCGTTTCGTTATAATATTCTTCTTTTCCAGTGACTTTTTCTCCATTAGGCACTCCTGCAGGTACGCATTTGTCTTCTCATTCAGCTGGGGCGTGTCATGCAACGGGGCGTGGCTGGTTGTGTGTCCATGGTTGCTGTCCACCTCGGGAGCGTCTGCTGCGCTGCCGGCGCCGGCTGCCTCATCATCACGTCGCTTCCGCTTGTAGTCAGCCGCTGTGTCCTCATTGTAATCTCTGTCGTAGTCGCGCGGCATTTTCTCTGATTTATACAGTTTAATAATCTTCTTATTAATTATCGAAGCACGTTTTGCAACACTAATTCAGCCAAAGCGAAATTAAAAATACAATTGTTACAATTGATGTGAGTGAAAAAATTTTCTTTTATGTATGGGGTAATCAGTGTTGCCGTTCTGTTGTTGTGCTACATTTAGTATTTTTCATGGCTGGTGTAACTTTGCGACAGTATTTTGTTTTTAGGTATTTTAATTAACTAAATTAGTTTTTCATTTTGATTTATTTTGTGTTGTGGGTGTGAAACTCGTTTATCAAGACTACGGATAATAAAGTCTAAGTTATTTACTAAATTTGAATTCCGAAGACTTAATTTCTAAATACTTGGTCTCTCATAAATTGTCTTTCGTTACTATTTACAATAATGAACGCTAGGCTGCCGTCTTCTTCTGTCAATTCTATTAGAAAGAATAGGTTGACATTCATTAAAAAACTCTAAGTGAACATCTTTTTAACAAGGCAACGAATTCTTTGTGTTATGCACATAAGTAATATCTTGCATGCAGGTGATGGTAACACTGAAGCCAATAAAGTGGTAAGCTATCGATAAGCTGTCGATCCATAAACTATTAAACCCTAGTGATGGCCCATTTGGAACTTGGGCTTGGCAGGGCTGGACACATTGTGATAGAAAGCGCGTTTTTTTTCTACAATTTACTAAATGTGTACACACTTTGATGGAAAAAGAGAGAAAAAATTAGGGCCACAAAGAGGTTGCAAACATATTTGATAAATTCAAATTAAACAGAGTGCACGGCGACGGGGCCATTAAGATAAAACGCGCCACGCACTGTGCCGATTCCTTTAGGTAATATTCGCCACATCAATTAAGTACGGGCGCCGTTAGGGAAAGCAGGACAAATGGCGGAAAACGGAATGCGTGTCGGCCCAGGGTCATCGGCGGCAGCAGCAGCAGCGGCGGCGGTTGCCAATACGAATGCAGGTAGCAGCAACGGGGAGCACGAGAATGAACACAATGTGGCGGACAACGAGAAGGTGCAGCCGGCGCGCCTGAACGAATCGGCTCAGAAATATATGCAGGAACTGATGAGCGAGCGCTCGCGGCTAGAGAGCCAATTTCCATTGGCATTAAAGCTAATTGACGAAGGTATGTATGAAAACGACTCAATACTATTGCATTTATATTGATGTGTGTGTATATTGATGTGTCTGTGCTTGCAACGATTTTGCAGCTTTGGAGCGGGTGCAGCTGAACGGGCGCATACCCACGAGAGATCAGTACGCCGATGTGTATCAGCAGCGCACGATTAAATTGTCGCAGAAGGTGCACGTGCCGATTAAGGACAAGAAATTCAACTATGTTGGCAAGCTGCTGGGCCCCAAGGGTAACTCCCTGCGCCGGCTGCAGGAGGAGACACAGTGTAAAATTGTTATACTGGGTCGCTTCTCGATGAAGGATCGTGCACGCGAGGAGGAGTTGCGCAATTCTGCCGACACCAAATATGCCCACCTGAATCTTCCGCTCCACGTCGAAGTGTCCACCATTGCGCCACCAGCTGAGGCGTACGCACGGGTTGCCTACGCACTGGCCGAGATCAGGCGGTATCTAATACCCGATAAGCATGACGATATTCGTCAGGAGCAGTACAGGGAACTCATGGAGGATCCGGAGGCTGCCAAAAAGCTAACGCTACGCCAGTTGCAGCAGCAACAGCAGCAACAACAACAGCAGCAGCAACAGCAGCAGCAACAATCATCTGGTGCTGGCGGCAGCGGCAATGGCAACAATCGCTCTGGCGGCAACTACAGGTGAATCGAAACCAAAAACCCACCCATCCATCAGCATCCGCTCATCTCATATTGCCAATTACAGACAAAAGTTTCAGCAGCAATCGCACTATCACAACGACGAGACTGTCTACTACCGTTCACATAACAATGCCTACCACCAGCCAAAGCCCTATGTGCCAGGTGAGTCCTGTTGTTTGCCAGTTGAGTGTATAACGCATCTATTCACGTTTCTATTATCACACAGCTGCCCAGCGGGGCAATGCAATGCATACAACATTGCCGCCGCAAGCGATTGTTCGCGACTCAACTTGCATGGTGGTCAGCTCGGCCAGTTTTAATGGACGCAATGCTGCGCTGGGCAATGCCGGCGGTGGGATAATGGCGAATACGATTGTGGCTACCGCTGGCGGGGGCATTGGGGGCACGGTGCCGCCTATAAGGCATTATCGTTCAACCGCCAACTATCAGTTTGTCAAGAAATAATACAGATGCAATGCGCCGCCTGCGGCTCGCTGTTTGTTCACCATTTTCTCATCATCTCATCCAAATGCATGCCCCGCCTAGCAATGTGCATATCCATTATGCATGTGTACATGCGCCGCCATTTGATTGGGCTCTCGGTCGGTTGAAGCCTGAGCCGGATCACAACACACACACACACTGCTCCAAAGGTAGATGTAATAATAATTACAAACACACATTACAATTTTCACACATTGATTGCGAGAGTGGAAAACAAGAGAAGAAAACAACCTAACCGAAACCAAACAAAACGAAATGAGTAATGTACGTTTAAGAAATTAGCCTAAGTAGACGAATGCTCCAAGAAAACACACACATGCACACACACACTCTCACATACGCCCACACTCATACACACGCACACACACACACATCTACACAAACTGACAAATGTTAATTGGGCTTTCGATTGATGTGGGGAACTCGTTAGATGCCATTTTTCTAAGCTTACTTGTTTATTGGAACTTGAAACTGTGTGTTGGGCTCTGCGAGCATTTTGTGAACAACTTCTCAATTGTGGATCAGTCATCCAGACAGACCCCAAGGTGTCTTAATATATTTTTTTTTTTGTTTTGTTTTATTTTATAATATTCATTATTGACGCATTTCCTCGTTTATCATCACGTTACATAACTATGTATATCTAATGCATACGTACGAATTAACAATTTATTTAAAAAATATTTCTTCAACGCTTCATTTATATTAATTTCGTTAATGAATTTTTTACAACGATTAGGAGGCTTTTTATTTTGTTACGTTGCACAGTCAAGTCAAGTAAAATGAATTCGCAACCGTGTCCATTATAACAGACAACATTTAACAGATCGATTTGATTTTTATTTCGCGTGAATTAGTTTACGGACCTATCACGTACACACTGAAGCACATACATACATACATAAATACATATACCTACATATAATCAAGCATACAATACATATTAAAATATAAACCAAAAAAAAAAAAATAACAAAACATAAAACCACAATTAATAATGCAAACATGAATCTATACATCATAAATCGGCCAAAGCGCGATTATGACTTCGATAATACGACATTACATAGCTTAGCATTATCACATCATGCAAAACAAAAAAAAAACTAATTCGATCTGCAGATAAAAAATAAAAGAAAAGGAAAGCAAACCTTAAGATACATTTAATGAAAATGAAAATAATGCAAACCCTCACATAATTGTTATTGTTGTTGAAAGCAACTAAAAATGTAATAGAATTATGCAAATATACAAACAAACAAATATGGTGACAACGTTAAATTGCAGCTTAGTTATTATTTGTGACCAAGACGAGACCGAAGAACTTTCGATTTTTGACCGCACGCCAAAAATAAAACCTAAGATACAAGTACACATGCATTCACACACTGATGTATGTTAGTTATACTGCGCAATTCGAGTTTGATTTTGTTAATGCATTTTTTCGTAAAAAAAAAAAGAAGAGAAAAATTTACTTAGTAGACACTCACAAATGTACTGTTATGCATGTGATTGTGTGTACTAGGAGGAGCTTATGAAGCGACAACATAATTTCTATTCTATTCA
This sequence comes from Drosophila lacertosa, assembly GCA_004143845.1. NCBI lineage: Eukaryota > Metazoa > Arthropoda > Insecta > Diptera > Drosophilidae > Drosophila > Drosophila lacertosa. The sequence goes on along the minus strand of SCDZ01000830.1, from coordinate 6,948 downwards.
TTTGATACACACATATACACATTATACTTATTTTACAGTGCATTATTATGTATTGCTGATTATCGTTAAATAAATTCACAATTTGAATTGAATATGTTGAATAAACTTGAATCCAAATCTTTTTTTTTATTATGATTACCAATTAAATGCGGATAGCTTGGCCTGATTCGAACTAAAGGAAAAGAAACTATATATATTTTTAATCTACTTAATAGACTTTTGCGGTTGCGAGCTTTTTAGTTACCTTTAATTATTTTTAAAAAAAGTTATTAATAATTCTCTTTTCCAAATGGACAATACCAAGAAAGTGTTTTAATATCAAATAAGATAAAACGGTTTCAGCATGATCTTAAGTCAAATGTTAAAACTCGATTTGCAGCATTGATGTAAAATCAAAATGTCCATATTTACTGAATGAAAAACCCTTGGTGATCGTTTTTAAATATTAGCTTACAGCCTCAATTATCTATTTTCATAGTTGCCATTGTAACCTGTTGTAGTAAAGTTGATCAGTTTGATTATTATGGATTCGTTTAATTTATTTGATTAACTTTTACAAACTAACAACAACTATTGCCGATTAAGCGCACTTTTAGCTAATTTAAAGGCCCCTCACAAGTTGCATCAGCGTGTAAGGATTCATATTACTCAAGAACTTTAGCTGCTCCTCGAAGCCCGGCTCCGTTTTCGAGATCCAGTGGCGATCCAAGTAGTAATTGATATAGCTCAAGAACTCTTTGTCGTTGTACTTGTCAACGTGAACAGGCACAAAGGGGTCGAGATGTTCAAAGCCCTCCTTGCCAAGCAGATAGCGTGGCATATAGGACGCCATGTAGCCCTCGGTCATGGCTATTTTGTCAACGGACAGAATGCAAACGCCGTTCGTCCAGTCGTAGTTGGTTATGCTTAGAAAGGGCTGCGTGAGGGTGACGCGATCCGGCGTCACAAGCTGCTTGTTGTCGGACAAGATGCGCGTAACGGGATGGAAGAACGCATTGTATCCATCAATGGCCACCATTATCTTGCACTGGCCGGCAGTGGCCAACTGTTTGAGTTCCGCGATCAGCGCCGCAGTTGTTTCCGAGGCGTACTTGATGCGCGCAATACCATGCTCCACCAGCTCTACCAGCGAAGATCCTGCTGGCGTGCTCTCACGTTTGCTCCACACATACTCTTTGCTTGTCTTTAGATCTAATCGCTGAAGCAGCTTTAAGTTCTGACCCTTGAAGTGCATTAGCCAAGCGGCAGCGTCAAAAGGCAGGTCAATGAAGCCCTCCTGGCTGGCCGCATTGGCCGCCTCCTTGGGCCGTTTCATCCAGTTGGGCGCCCACGGCACATGCACCAACAGGTAGTCGTTCAGCGCGCCATAATGCAAGACATGCGCCATGGTAAGGGTCTTGCCCACGCCGTTGTCACCGTACAGCACGTAGCGTACTGCAGGCTTTGACAGATCGGCGTTCTTTATGTATTGCAGCAGCTCGAGGGCAGGTGAGCGCACCATGAGGCAAGACTCTGTGAATGTTTTTATCTGTGCTTCGTACTGTTTTGGCAGGCCGCCTCCTGTGAAAATTTGCTTCTTCTCTTCCACGGGTATGGTGTAGAACTTAGCCGCATGCAGCGCCGAGTGCTCACCAGGATTTGTGACGCCTGTCCGAAACTCATTGATCACTTTTGCTGGACTTTCAGTCTCCGCTAAAGCCGCATCCGCAGCCGGCGCCACATTTGTTGACATTTCGGCAGCATTGCTGACAATATATGGCGATAAAATGTTGCGCTGCAAATGCGTCGAGGCACGCGATATGTTTCCAAGTTGTGTGCGAAACATTTTCATTAATTATTTTCAATTCAAGACGAATTGTAGCTCGCGAACGTGTGTATTAAATAAGACCTACAAATCAGCTGAAAAGTATCGATAGGAACGATAACACTCGCGTGCGATAGTTGATGGTAATCGTTACGAGTTACACAAACCGATTAATACTCAATGCTCATCTACCGTTAAAGCTACGAAAATTAAATTATATGTTTTATGTACATAATTTATATCTGCAGTATACATTGATAAAAACTTTTTGGATATCTTTCAAAAAATAAAATCGCTTTATTGAAGATTTCCTTTAAGCACAATAGTTATTAATATTCTAATATTTTAATTTTTAGTATTTTATTTAAAAATGTTTTCAAATTATATTTTAATTTAAAGTGGGTACAAAACCATGTTATTTAATTGTATCAATAAGTAACAAAAAACTCAGTGGGGGGCCTAGGTAAAGTGGTCCATTCTATATATTCCGTTTTTTCTTATCTAACCAATTAAGATAATATGAAGCACACCGTAACAGCTCCATATATACTACATATGTATGGAGTTGTAGAATCAATTACATTAAAAGCACAGAAATTTAGTTATATTTTTTTCTAATAAGAGCTTTTCTAGAAAATAGAATTTTTTCAAAGCACAAGTACTTCATAGTTCAATATTGCCCAGAATAAGATCATGTCTCCATCGAGACTTCTGTCAATTTGTGTCGTTTGCATATTCGCATTAAAATACACAAGTTTCGGGTACTCGGCACAATTTGGGTATATGCAGCCATCTGCAGTTCCCATTTATGAAGTTGAAGTTGATTGGAACTGTTCAGTACTTTACATGGAGTATGCCGACAGATCAAAACACGAGGTGAATAATGCTTATCGAATTATTTTCTAAATACAAATATAGCTTAGAACATACGTTAAAGGGCGCATACAAGTGTACAATAAATATGATTCTGGTTTTCGATGAAAACCAATTGAAATTGAATGCCAAATCAGAGATAGTCCAAGGTGGTATTGGGCACAACTATACTGTATTGCGGCTGAGCTGCGATCAACAAGATGAATCTAATGCAAATCATGCCAAAGTAACAGTTCTCATATTTGGCATACTCAACAAATTGTGGAAATAAACAAACTATATAATTATTTACGTTGTTGCAAAAAAATGTGTTTTGCGAGCCCAAATCTAATAACTGGAAAAGTGCTTCTAATTCAAAAAGAAATAAAAGAAAAAAGAAGAGTTCTCGCCAAAAACTATAAAGGATGAATTTTTGTCCCTATAGGGTATACATATATACTCGATTAAGGACTGCAGAAGGCAAAGGATTTTCCCATTCATTACGCATAACAAGTTAATTATATTATTTTTCCCACACCATTTTATTAATGTTAATAAAAGTTTATATTAATATCATTGATATAAAAATGAGAGCTTATACATTTTTTTGGTTTATAAACTGCATTAAGCTTTGTTGGGGACTATTGGGAACTATTGAGCTAAGGACTCAACTTCAGGCTTAGCTCAAGTAAAAGGCTAAGGATCCTTTAACCCCTTGATTATAATTTGTATTTAAAATATAATATTTACTACTACTTCCTTGCTTCAGTATTCATTTCTGATTCTACACTTCAAGTTTCTTAAAAACTACACAACATTTTTATTTTCTTTTAGTTCTATTAAATAAGTTGTATATATATTTAACGCAAATGAAGATTCGACAAAATATTTTACCCAGACGGCTCTACGACGCTGTTTGTGTCCTGCTGGAGGCCATATTTATTTCCGTTGCAGTGATCTATAATCTGATAATTGTGCTGCCGGCTTTCCATGAACCAGGCAGCAATCTTTACATTCTAACAATTCTACTGTCGATTTTTCTGATTCAAAACGTGGTGGGAAATATAATTGCCTGCATAATAGCGGACACAAGTGTGGAACGTAAGTATTTGTTGAACTTGACTAAGTAACTAAATTAAGACTTGAATATACCCTTAGATGAGCACATCGATATACCGCCAGAGGGGCATCCAGATCGCTTCGAGTGGCGCCACTGCAGCACCTGCGATCGGTTGGCACCTCCCAGATCGTGGCACTGTAAAGTGTGTAAAGTTTGCATTTTGAAGCGGGATCATCATTGTCTCTTCACGGGCTGTTGTATTGGCCATCGGAATCTGCGCTATTTTATGTGCTTTTTATTCTACGCGTTCATCGGATTGAGCTATACGACGGTCTATAATATGTTCTATCTGTGGAAGATGTTTCCCGGCAGTTCGCTCATGCACATTAAACTAATGGACAGAATGGAGATCATACACCGAATAGTCATAGGCAGCTCTGTGGTCATCCTCAAGGCGACCATCTCATTTTTGTACAGTTATGTGCCCCTCGTGCTGCGCGGTGAAGTCAGCGCCAAGAATGCCAACAAGATCAAATACAATTGCGGCGTCGATCACAACCTGAAAAGTGTTTTTGGCCAGCGAATGCTTTTCGCAATACTTTCTCCTCTCCTCTCAAGCGAATTGCCGGAAAACGGCTACAAATGGAAACTGAAGTCCACCAAGAAGCCAAAGAAAACCTAGGAAAATCCTGTCAAATTTTGTTATTCGAAAATTTCAATATGTAATTGTCAATAGAGAAACAAGCATTAATCCCTTTAACCTCCTTTTATATCTTTTTTCGTTATGAAAAAAGCCTATTTAAGCCTATTTAATATGGAACGGCATAGATGAATACGTAGATAATAAGTATATCCTCCATATTTGTTTGATTTAGGGATTCCATTAAATTATTTCCATATTCCATTCCATATAATTATTATTTATTCCATTGAAATTATTATAAATTAACACAATTAAATATTCCTTTATGAAACAAATTATCGTATAGAAAATAAATAAATAATATTTTTCTTATATATCTATTCAAAATAGTTTTGTAATTTATATTCTTTTAATTACTTTACTAAAATCAACCGTTTTAAATAAATACAAATAAATAAAAAAAATTAAATTTTAAATAATAAATATATAATAAATTTAAATAATAGACGTAGCTTTAATAAAAGAGCGTAACTCTTAATATTATGTTATTTCACATTAATAATAACTTATAAATTATTCATATTAAACATGAGACTTTAACCGACTATCTTGATGTTAATTCTTCATTTTCAGTTGAAATTGGTTTTTAAATCCTGTATAAAATTAAATTTGTATCACTATAATAGATAGCATAGCTTAAAAAATCCAAATGCCTTTTATAGAAAAATCTAAAGTCCAATAGGCCAATAAATAAATCAATCTGATCAGAAGAGTTAAAAAGCACAGATTCAGCTTGTTCAATAATATATTGATTTTAAAACTAAAAGTTTTCTTTATGAGTTCCACAATTTAGTACCGTTAATTTAATTTTTAGCTCACATCATTTAAATATACTTCCATTAACTTTTGTTTAGATACTTTCATCCAATTTTAATCTTTAATAAAGTTTTGTTATCATGGTCAACCAATTTACATTCACTAGGTATTTAAATAGCAGGAACAAGCAGGTAAGAGCTTTGAAGTCGGGCATGACCGATCGAGTAATACTCGTTCAAGATGATATTACTTTATTTTTTTTAAATCGAAGCTGAAATCGTAAAGTAATAAATCTAGAGATCTCACTGATCGTGGTAAAAGAACTTATATATTTAAAATTTGAAAAGATTACACAATCCGAATATTATATTTTCACATTATGAACGAGTATAAAAAATGCTGTTTATTTAAGGTTTTGTAGTCTCTGATTACTGATGAGCTTTACCTCTGTGGAGTGGCTCTTCGAGGAATCGCTCGCCATGTGTAGCCATCGTCGGGCAGTTTACTGACGATCAGCGGACAGATCCAGGCGATGAACCAAAGTTTGCCGAAGATACTCTCCAAATTGAAGCAGAGTCCGCCATCATATTCGTTCGCCTTGCCCTTCAGAGGACTCACGTTGCCTTGGACGACTAACGGTATATGATAGCCATAAGCACCGAAGAGTAGACCAGCTCCAATAAAGTTGAGCATGCAGAAGGCAAAGTGCATATATGGCAACCAAATAAAGTCGGGTGCTTCTATTCGGGGCATTGGCAGGCCCATCCAGGAGGTGATGGACTCGCCGAGAATGGCCACAAGAAACCAAATATTGTAAACGAAGGTGACGATCGACAGGATGAAGAAATAGATCACGAACAGTATGAAATGGCGATGATTTTGATGGCCAATACAACAGCCCATGAACGTACAATGATGATCGCGTTTAAGGATGCACACCGCGCACAGATTACAGTGCCAGGATCTGGGCGGCGCCCAACTTTCGCAGATGGTGCAGTACCGCCACTCGAGACGCCGTGGATCCGCCCTCTGGAGCAGCTCGGCCCGCTTATCTAAAAAAAAAGGGAGGGGGGTGAGGGTGTAAGTAGTCGGTGCTTAAGTCTGAGCTCTACTCACATTCAACGCTTGGGTCGATTATCATGCAGGCGATCATATTGCCGATCGTATTCAACATTAGAAATATGAGTGTGACCATCGTTATCATGAGCACCAGAAAGTTGGGCTTAAAGATCGCTGGCATCACAAAGAATATGTCGTAGAGACCCACGACCAACAGTCCAAGGACGGCGAACAGAAAGGCCACGATCTCTGATGCCCTACGCGGTAGGGGATTACGACGAAATCTCATTGTACGAACGGGTTTAATTTTTTTCTTTCTCTTATGCTTTCCATTTCCTTTACGCCGGTAAATGCTTTTCCTTTTTCTCATAGCTCTGGAGGTAAAGCCATCATATTTAAATTTCGCACTCTCCGCGAGCTTTGGTCTTAAAACGCACCTGATTGCTTTATTTTAATTGAAAATTTAATTATTATATGACAATAAACACTAAAGTTAGTTAAGAATGAATGTTTGGGGCTATTTCGGCAGCTTTTAACACAGTAAAGGGTATCTGTTAGTCGCGCTATGTTTTAGGTTAAGGTGAGTTTCTTCTTTAAACAAAAATATGCCATATAATATTTCACCTTCCATTTAAAAACTAATAAAATATTGCAATATTTTTATAGAAAATATTTAGAGAGTATTTTTTTAAATTTCTTGAGAGTCTAAATATT
>SCDZ01000829.1:0-23937 GCA_004143845.1 Drosophila lacertosa | reverse complement strand
GATGAGTGAGCTAAGTCGCAGTTTGTTATCGCGCATAACTGTTTTGGGCGGCTCGTCGACCTCGACTTAGCAGCAGGTGTTCGCTCCTAAGTATTTTTGTATTAATAACCGCCTTACGCGAAATGCAGAGAGATAAGAGATTTGTCTCGCGCCTGCATTTCTCATGATCGATGATCGGATGCTTGTGTTGTGCAGATTTCTTATCTCGGAAAAATATATTCGGTCGGCTCGCCGACCATGACTTGGTTGCAGGTGCTATACTCCTAAGCAAGCATTTTTGATATTTAGTCTTGTCAAGTTACACGTACTGATTATCATAGCTCCGACTAAGAGTCGTTAAAAAATCTTCTTTTGTAAAGCCATTGGCCAAAACATATGCTTAAAATATTAAAATACATTAAACCAAATAAAAACTTAATAATTTGCATATATATCGAATGCACAATGTACTTCATACATTGTTGCATATGTAAGTTTAAATTATATTTATTGCTTTAATTAATTAAATACAATTATAACTTTGACAGAGAACTTTAGTAGATTGATGTTTATCTTAAACTGAATTAGCTTAACACTATGCTACCCTAAGCTAGCTATGGTTTGGCTGCTGATGTTGGCAGCGCAGTCAGTGTCGATTTTTAGATAAATCCACGTGTCTGGTGGCGTGCGTTCTTTTTCGGCAACCGTCGGCTTTACCGTTGCTGAGTATTCCAAAGTAGCGGGTGATCGACCACGAATCACGCTCTTCTTTTTTTTCTTCTAAAGATGTGAAGCCCTTATGCCACTAGCTAGTTTTGGGATTGTACTAATATTAATAAATTAGTTCTTATTAAGTATTCTAATATGAACAAAATGTTTACAATTAATTGAAATTTCGTAAATAAGCATTTTCGGATCAAAGTGGATGACAGTATTATTTTCTAATATTTGCTTAATAAGAATATTGTATTTCGCTTTTTTAAGTATAGGTATTTTAATAAGATAAGAAGGATGGTTTCGTTATGAGGAACAGAAACCTTAGAGAATTAGAATCATTTTTTCAGTTGTGTTTTTATATTGCTTTTATGTACTATTTTCCCGGATTCTGTTAATATTGTTGTACATCTGTCCTCTTTTACTATTTCTATAACATACCTTGCTGTTATCTTGGAGCCTAATTTGGTATTTCGCTTAACAAAAATGTTTTATCCTGGTAGGTAAGTTTTAGTCGGCTTCCGTGTTTTATATAATTTTGAAAGTCCGCCTTCCTGTTTTTGTTTAAGTCTGTTTATATTTTCCAGCCTTATTTTTTCGTAAGTCTCTGGGTCCGTTGTTATGTTTCGTCCAAAGAGTACAACTAGTGGTCTTTTTTTTTTTGTTACTGAGAGTATTGAAAAATTGTATTCGTAAATTGCTCTGTTCTTCAAAGTCTCTCTGTTCATGTTTAGCTTTCAAGCATCTCATTATTTCAGACTAGGTGAAATGGAATCTCTCAATTTGCCCATTAAAGAAACTGTTATATAGTGGGGCCTTATAAATTTCTATATTCAGTTGATCTCGAAGCATTAAGGTAATGGATTCGGAACTTAGTGATTTCTCGTTGTCCATTACAATGCATTTTGGTACGCCATAATAGAACAAAAGATCATGTAGTGGTTTTTTTACGTATTAATTGCTATTGACTTGATTATATGCCCTTTAGCAAGTTTTGAAAACTTGTCTATTGCCGTTAATACTAATACTTTCTCTATAGAATAAATATCTATGTATATGGATTATATGGCCTGGATATTGTAGTATGGGAGTTTCTTTTTCTTCTGGATTTGGTGGGTTTCTATCATACTTCTCTTTTCTTTACATACCCTACATTGTTTAATTAAACTTGTTATTTTTTCCTTTATTTTAGGGAAATAGAATTTTCCGGAAAGTTGTGACTTATTTTCCTGCATGCCACGATGGGCCCTGTTGTGTTCTTTTAATATTTCGTCGTCTTGCGCGGTCTGTGTAATAAGGTCCTTTACTTGTAGAGATGTAAAGAAGTGTGTAGAGTAAATCGTCTGTATCTGTCCCATTATGTCTTCGGATGTTATAATTCCGTTTATAACTGAAGGGTTTAGATGTTTTTTTCAGTATTTTATTATTTAAGACTTTGTAAGTATAGTCTGGTTGGCTTTTCGTGTGCCTATGAAACGTTGGAAACGGAATTTCGAAATTGTAATCGATTAATTGGTTTTGGTTTATAAATAATTGGTTCTTGAAGGCGTTAATGGGGACCTCTACGCTGCAAATTAAATACTCGGAAGAACTTTCGGAGCTATGTTGGGTAGATACTTACTGAATTAACTTGACTGGGTCTTGACAAAGCGTCAGCCACTACATTGCTTTTGCCAGGTTTGTACAACAATTCATAATCATATTCCTCGAGATAAGCTTTCCAGCTTTTGACTTTGGAATTTCCGTTCCAGCTACTGAGTAAGTATGTCAATGGCTGATGGGCTGTGCAGATTTTAACTTCAGCTCTACCGTACAGGTAGTTTTTGAGAGCTTTAAGAGCACAAACTATGGCTAACATCTCTTTTTGGTTAGTGGCGTCATTCTCTTCTGCTTTAGAAAGCGTTCTGGAGAGTCAGAAGCGTCTGTTGTTAATTGATATTCTTTGTTGAAATCTGGGAAACTTAAAATGACGTCATCAGACACTAGTGAGTTTTTTAGTTTATTAAAGGCTTCTATTGCTTCTTGATTCATGTCGATTATTTTTTTCTTTGAGTCTCGTTTGGACATTCGTCCGTCTTCCCCTCTTAAAAAAGAGCTAAGTGGTTTTGCTACCTTAGCGAAATCTCTTGTGAATCGTCTGTAATACCCGGCTAGGCCGAGGAATGCCCTTAAGTCCCTCAATGTTTTCGGTTGGGGATAATCAACTATTGCTAAAACTTTCTTTGGGTTGGCTTTTGAAGAACTCGCATTTATCCAATTGACATTTTTTATTGGCTTTTTGCAAAGTTCAAAATATTGAGTCCAGATTTTTTGAATGGGTCTCTTGATCTTTACTGAAGATGATTATGTCGTTAACATAGATGAAACACATTTTACCAATATGCTCTCTCAGTATATCATCAAGTGCTTGTTGAAATAATGCAGGTTTGTTTTTAAGACCGAATGGAAGGCGTGTAAATTCTTACTTTCCATTGTTAATGGAGAAAGCGGTCTTAGGTATATCGGCTGGTTTTAGGGATTTGATGAAATCCACTTTTGAGGTCAAGATCTGAGAAGCACTTGTTGTTTCCCAATTGGGCAAGCACTTCATTTATTTCAGGAATCGGATATTTATCCTCAATAGTGACCTTGTTGAGCTTTCAATAGTCGACGACCATTCTAAACTTTTTCTCGCCAGTCGCATTCACTTTCTTAGGGATGATCCATACTGGTGAGTTGTATGGAGAACGCGGCGGTCGAATTATACCGTCGTCTAAGAGTTTCTTGACTTGTTTATAAACTTTGTCCCTTAGAGACTTGGGATATTGGTAGAATTTTAAAAATATTGCGTCGATTGTCGAGCTCCAGTCTGTACGTTGTTTGCGTATGTTAAGCTTTCGTCAGGTTTCGCAAAAAGATTTGGGTACTCGTCTAACAATTGCTCCAATGCTGTTCTTAGTTTGTCCGTCATGTGGTCCGTTATGGGTGTTATAACGTTGACAGCGTCATATTTTTTTCTTGTATCGGTACATTAATTGTCTTCTTAATGATCATGATTTTCTGCCTAGTATCAATTACAGCTTCAAATTCTCGCAAACTGTCGTTTCCTAAGATTGCGTCGAATGATTCGAGGGTGGGTAGTAAAAATAATTTTACAACTATATCGGATCGTTTAAATAGATTGGCCATTTTGTGGTGTGTGATCTAAACGCTTCCATCTACGGTTACAGCTTTAAAAGGCTTTTCGATTGGTTTGGGGTCTGGTACGACTCTGGGGTGTACGTAACTTTTGTTGGATCCTGTGTCGATAAGAATTTTAATAAGCTGGCTCTCCACTCTACACTTTAAAAAAGGTAGTGAAGAACTCTTTAAACTAAAAAATTAGGTTCCGATTCGTTGTTTTGGTTAGTTTCTGAGTTAGGGTCACTGTCCTATTGTTCTAAGTATCGCACTACGTATTGTTCTACACATTATTCATGGGCTCTTTTTTCTTCGTTCGCGTTAGGTGGTTGTTCGTATCCAGTTGTTGTCATATAAGCTTCGCCATACTCCTTCTGAACGTAGTCGAATACCTCTTCACTATGAATATTGAAAAGTCTTGGACGTTTTCCCCCTTTGGTCTTGTTCCGATTTCCAGATATGGCCTATTTATGAAATTGACATTTTTAGTCTGCTTACTACGTTCTATGTCCATCGGTTCAGGTCTGGGCTGTGGCTTTGTTGCGTCTGGTCGGGGTGGAGCTACTGGTTGTGGGAAACGATACTGAGTGTGTGGTATTAGCCGTGGAGCTGAATATGTTTGATAATTCATTTGAGGTCGATGATTTTAAGCCGGTTGAGCTTTGCTATATCCGGCCTGCTGGTATTGAGGTTGAGGAGAAGTCCTTGGAGGAACAGGTGGCGTGGTTTGTTCTGCAAGTCTGATTTTCAAGTTTCAAACACAAATGTGACGCCTGTGGAAGGTCTCACGAATGTGTCCAATGCTTTGTCCCTATATGTTGTCATAACCAATTCCGTTGGTCGGTCCAAATTCATACAAATAAATTTATTCAATATAAGCGATAAATGCTTTTAAATGTTATGGTAAATTGTCTTGAACAGTTGGTATTCTAAGGTACTTAAGTCTCTTTTATCAAGCACTTCCTAGTTCAAAGGTATGTTTTAAGTGTCACCCGGGTGTCTGTTTATTTTCTTTTGATCGTTTGCAAAGATAAAGAGACAAATACCGTATTACACTGTACAGCTGCAAATTCCCTTTGCCGTTTTAATTATTTAATTTGGGTTTTATTATCTCTATTTATGGCTGCTTTTACTTGTAACTTTCTTAACTTTAAATTAACTTTACTTTAATTTTCCATGTAACAATATTCGTAATGCTTTTCTGTAATGAACTCCAATTTAATTTTTCACTTAAAAATATTCGTAAATTTTTTGTTTGCTTAATAAATTAAACTTTAACTTGTCACTTAAGGACGTTTGTATTTGTTTTACATTAAAAATGTCGCCAACGCCTTCACCGAAGGTGCAGAATTTGTCCGTTTTAGTTTCCTTACTGAGGTTCCACTTTCCATACCCAGTGTGGAGTGTTATGTGAGCGGCTCGTGCAGAACTTGCGTTGGCTTTGTACAATGTTTGTTAAACGTTTTTTCTTTATTGCGTGAACAATCGTTTTCGATTGTGAGTCTCTCACTGCAGTTCTTTATATTTTTTAATATTTTTTGTGATTTAAGCACTCAGAAATCGTTTTGCTCTATCATGCCAACTTCGTTTATTTTTCACTTAGAGACAGTTTTGCTCTATCGTGTTAAATATTTCACACCGAATCGCGTATAACTTAATGACGTTTTTGCCTTATCGCACACAGGATTAAAATTATATTTAGTGCTTTAATAAATTAAAAACAATTATAACTTTGACATCTTAAACTGAATTAGCTTAACACTATGCTACCCTAAGCTAGCTATGGTTTGGCTGCTGATGTTGGCAGCGCAGTCAGTGGCGATTTTTAGATAAATCCACGTGACTGGTGGCGTTTTTTTGGAATTAACTTGTATAAATAAACACAAACATAAATTCCAAATCATAAACCCAAGTGGCCGAAATCCGAGCCACTCTGTATACTTAAGTCGGCTAACGGAAAGTCCAAGTGTCAGCATAATTGTCACATGCGGACCTCACATAACCATGAACTCAAGTGTATGCGCATATACCCTCGCGCTGTAGCCTAAGCGAGCATAGCTATATACTTAAGAATATATAACCGTCTCTTCGCTGCCGCTGTTGGCATCGCAGCTGCGAGACTTAGCCTTCCTTATTAAATGGAACCACCACCTGGCTATCAACATCTACAGTTCCTAAACAAAAAGTAAAATGATGTTATTTATACCGACTTCAGTAAAACTTTTGACTCTGTTAACCATGATCGCTTATTCTTAAAATTTTCATGATTTGGATTTCTTCCCTTACGGCTTGCTAGAACCCAAAGATTTTAATTAAGGTCGAATAGCTCAAAGCTGGTTTCTTCTGGTACCCCAGGGCAGTCATTTTTTTTCATTTTCTTATTTTTTTATAAGAAATGTTTATAGTTCCCTAGGCTTTTAGCAATTAATCTTCCATATTATGTATTGCAATTACTTAGTTACACCCGTCAAGTCAACTTATTTTGAAAGGAATAATAATATGTATAATAAAAACATAAAACGTACTAAATTTAGTTATGCTATATTGCCTTTAAGTGGGAAATTGATACAGCTCCTCTAATTTTTTTTTTCATATGCTACATTGCTATAGGGTTGTAGTGCACAGCGAAACCAATAAATGGCTCGAAGATTTCAAGCACGGCGTTACCAGCTTGCCTCCAATCCACAAAAGTACTTCTGCTCGCAGTTAAGTTCTGCGATAGTCTTTACCATATCTGGCGGTTCTTCACATTGCATTTAGTCTGATTAAGTCCTGTGGTAATATTTTACCGCAGGAGCTGATATTAGGCTATCAACTTTACTTTTGATTAACATAATTAAGTTAATTCTTAATGCAATGTTACTGCTTTCATCACTCAATTTATATAATCTTGTCTTGAAAATTGATTTGCTAAGTCTGGACACACGCCATCATACGCAACTTAATTTGGGCTGTGATGTCACCGTCGAGTCTCCATACAGATTTCGCTCGTCGCATAACAATCGTCTTTCAAACATTTGTTAAGAATTTAAAATGTGATTCATATATTTAATATGTAATGAAATAAAAAGCAACATAAATGAAATGAAATTCAGATGTTTTGCCAACCTCCTTTATGGAGTAACAATCCGGATAACGTTTTATTTACATTGCATTCGGTATATTATTACACTAACTTGACAATCAAGTCGTAATGCCAGTTCTGCCGATCCAGAGTGCCTAGTGGAAAGCTACAAAGCTATGTTGGTTTTGAATTAACTCTTACTCACATAAGGTATGAAAATCACAATTCCTGGCCTTTTATAGATGTATTGGAAGATAAGACCGAGTACCCTGGTATGCCATAAGTACGCTTAAATAGAATTTGTATCAGTTTAGTTAGATTAAAATTGTATATCAGCATTTCGCTTGCTTTATTCGCTTTTACACAAAAACTTGCTTTTAAATAAACATAACATAACAATTTGATTAAATTTTACAAAATTAGGAGAGAGAAACATTTTGAAGGTGCTTTCATCTGAGAGAAAATCAACATTTTATGCTGAGGTTAGCTTCGGAGAGCAAATATCTATTCTAACTATAAAATCTTTTAAAGTTAACGAACTGTTCCTCTGACGATTCTACACAAATGATATGATATTTAACCTAGTTAATTTATAGTCATAGTAATTACACATTAAACTTAAGAAAATAGACGTTGAACAACAGCGAAGACAAATATTAATTAAATAGTTATAAGGGACCAAACAGGTTGACCGCTGGATGGTTGTCAGCTGTATTTCCAAGAAATTGGCCGTAAAGCTCTTTGTATCGGTCAAGTGAGAGTCCACCTCGTTTTTTATCATCATCCTAATAGTTAAGAGATGCATAATGTAAGTGTTTAGAGTATTTTCGATTAAAGTATAATTTACATTTAATAGAGTCTCAAACGCTTTGTCAATGGGCGCAATGTCGTCAATAGCTACCCTTGTAATGCAATTGTATCGATATTCATTAACTCCTACGATTCCATCGCTATCAATATCAAGAAGTTTGAAGTTGGACTCAATGAATGCACGCATTGCCTATAAATTTAAAAGAAAAAGCTTATAATTGGTAATAATAAGTTCAACATTGTATTTGAATAAAACAAATTGAATAAATTTATCATTAAAATCTAACCTGTTATAATTCGTAATTCAATGGAACTTTTTTTGCAGTTAAATTAGTGTTAGGTTTTGTAGACAGCTATGCCGCCTTTATGTCGGTACAAATGCTCATTGTTTCGCTTATTTAGTTTCTTTCTTTTTTTCTAAACGCAACATCGAGCCGTGAAATTGTCAAAAACCTTATTTAATATATTTTATTTTTTTAATAAGTATGACAGACATATAAATGTAATGATATTGATATGTTTAATTTCAATAAATTAACATATTTAAACATCTTCTAAAATATAAAAACACCGTTAATTCGATTTTTGCATTTTTAAGCTCCCCTAAATAAATATCTCGATAAATCGCATTTCCGTGTAATTCGTAAAAAATGCGATCCCCTGCGATTTCGAATTGCCGGGACTCTACTGTATATTCCAACATATGATATATACAAAATATGATTAATATCTATTATTTTAATTAGTTTAAATAAGATAACTATTAAATTAAATTTGTGAAAATATATAAAATAAATTTTTAAATATATCCACGGGATTAACAAATACATATTTGACACATCAAGAGGACAATATAATATACTTATTTTTAAATATTCTTCTCTAATTCCAAATTGTACAACTTTTGATGATGTTTATTGATTAAAGGGTGGATGAATTGATGAGTGGAGGGTTCAGAATGATATATATATATATATAACAGTACTACGCCTCTTTGAAACAGCTATATATGTACATATATATATATATATATATATATAGATATGTATATATATATTGTAGCACAATATGTCTCTGCTCCAAAACAGTCGATTTATGCTAGCCCAACTATTTTTCCACAATCTTTATACAATTTGCCATGGTTTCTTAGGCTAACTATCAGGTTTCACTTCCCCACCCAGCAATTTTCCCACAAAAATTTTTGTTTGAAAATAAATTAAGTAAACTAACTAATTTTACTTTGAATTTTGTTTCTACCTTACCTTAACTTATTAGGTTATTGTATTCTGTATAAAACCAAATTAAAACCAATTATACAGACACCAAAATATATATGTGTCATATTCAAATAAAAATAATATATTGAAAATAATTTGACAATCTATATACACGAACCACTTTGCTAGATCACTTATGTGAGATGTAGTGGAATTAGACTCCGATAACTGTTTAATAAGTTATAAGTTTAAGTTCTAGGTTATGAAAAAAACAATGTATATTCATATTATAAGCGATTATACCTATGAGAGCTATTTAAATTTGCTGTTTGATTTTGCAAAGATTTTTCCGATATAAGTGGATCATAAGAAACTGGCTTGAAACGAGGCACCAGTTGTTGTTACATTAAACATTAAAAACTCCATTTCAAAAATAAATTTGATATCAAAAGTATACATAGAATAATATTCCGTTGAGAGTCGATTCAAAAATTAGATTTACATCAAAGGTATTTATTGAGTCCTTTTAATATATTTTATTAATCGCATATTGTGAAAATTTTACAATATTGAATTATTAAAATATCCAGTAGTGAAAGTTGTTTGCTTCTTACCTGTGGGAATTCTTCATATTTTTTGCCAACACACGTTTTTTTTACAGCATCCTTGAACTCCTGATTGGAAATTTTTCCATCCTAAAATAAAAAGAATAATACTTACAGAAACTTAAGCACGGGAATAAAGGTTTATTTCTCATAAGGGTAAACATATTGTTAAATAGTTTATAAAGGCAAATATAATACGTCTTATCTAGAAGCTATGTGCTAATAATAAGATCCGTACTGGTCCCTAATCTCATTCCTTATCTTTGATTTTTATTGGCAGATCATTGGTGCGTTTCGTTTACGTCGAATCCTTATAATTTGTTCCCCGCTAAATCAAAAATCACAGTAATTCATGAAAGCTGCTGTCGCCTTCGTTAATTCGTAAAATTCCAAAGCATTTTGGTCCCCTCGATAATTGTTTGTTTTTTTCGCAACGTTCAACGTCTTCTAAATTAAAGCATCGTTTCGTAACCTCTTATAATTCGATCTTTAACGAAATTGTTTGCAGTTAAATTACAGTTACGTTTTATGGACAGTTATTTCGCCTTTATGTCTCGAAACATGCTAAATGTTGTGCATCTCTTCGTTTTCGCATATGTAGTATTCTGATTTTTTTTCAAGCGCAAATTAATTTAATTTATTAATTTAAACTTGATTTAATATGTAAGACGTACAAATGAATTTAATTATAAATGTTTACTTCCAATAGAATTTATCATCTGGAATAAGAAAGCCTCGTTAATTTGAATTTATCTGATTTGAGCCTCATTAAGTGGAAATCTTGGTATATCGCATACCCATGTAATTCATGAAAAATGAGGCTCCCTTGACATTACAAATTATCGGGACTCGACTGTATCGATAAAATAAAGGATCAGAGTCTCTTCAGTTTGTCAATTGAATACTGATACTAATGAAATACTAACACTAATAATATTTAGTTTTACTTTATCAAAATGTCCTTCTTTCTGTCGACTCGATCGATTATCTGCTCTGGCGGAAATTCATAAAATGCTTAGTTGGTCATCTTATAGTCTGACTTTGTCAATCAACTATGCGTAACATCTTTCAATTGAAATTCGGTGCTTGTAATACATTTTGCGGTTTATTTTGAAACATGTTTTTTTAAATCAAATCTTATTTTCTGTAAAAATATGTTTAACACCTGTAATCAAGTGAAAATTCGTGTAGTACTTGTATAAAGTGCGAAGATCCACAATGACAGAAAAGATGGTGTGGCGCTCCTGCCATAATTATGGGACAGATACGTTTTAAAAGACAATTGTCCATCATTTGTTTGTCTACCGACCATCTCATCTATCTTAACTGCTTAGACTTTCACTTCCTTATTAATAACTTTTCTAAAAACATATATTTAAAAAGTTCTTACCAAATGTCATATATGTATATGTCGGAACAGTATACTTATATTTCTGTCCAAATAATAACCTCTAAAGTCCATCGTCTAACATAAGCACAGCAGAGTCTGAGTCGCACAACAATCCTGACGACGCTTCACTGGACTCGGGGGATTTGAACTCACGATCTCCTCCTGCTTGCTTACTAGGCAGGCACTTTAACCAACTAAGCTATGGCGCCCCCCCCCTTTGCTACAATGCGCTACGACATATATAAATATTTTTTTGCTCTCATAGCGATTGTATGCAATTAATGCTCCGTTGCGGAAGGGAGTAAGTTGAGAAGAAGAATATCGCTCGCATGCTATGTTAAAGTGTTCAGTGTAAATACAGTGCCGCTCAACTGAATAGGTTTGACTTATTTTTTAGACTTAGAACATAATATCTTCATAACGAGCACTCGGATTTAAGCCAAATAAATTTTGTTAAGTAAAACGATCAATTATTTATAAAATACAAAAGTTTTTTTTTTTTGGTTTGGTTTTTATATTGAACTTTTTTTCGTCGGAGAAGACCACAGCCTTCCACTCCTTGTTCCATGTCATGTGATCCCGCGCAAATCGAAGTCGCGCTTCCTTCCGTGCATCATTGAGAGGAGGTTTTTTATATTTTCAATCTCTTTAAGTGTTTAGCACTCCGAATAACTCATTTTACCGTTGCCAAACTGCCATTTACACCGCATTCATCCATGATTTACTGGCAGAGAGGTGGGAATTCGAAGCAGTTCGAAGGATTAGTCGGCTCTGTGATGCCGTTGTAGCATATTTTTTTCCTCCTTTCATTTTTCTCCCGTAATCGTCTTCAAGATGAAAAGAAAATTGCTTACCACGTTTTGGCTTCGACCAATCTTCTTTGCTATTTCATTATGTTTCAGGCCAGATTCAATATAACCTTTAATTTGACCTTTATCAAAATCGGTTATAAATTTTCCCCGACCCATATAACAAAAAAATGGTAGCAACTACTATAAATTTAAGTAGACCAAAGAAATTATATGTTTTCAATCACGCAGACAATCAAAAATTGAAGTCAAAGTTGTAAAACCTATTCACTTGAGCCAAAAATAATGTAGATTTTCAGCTATGTTTCTGAAAATAATTGAAAACTTTTGTATTTTATAAATAATTGATCGTCTTACTTAACAAAATTTATTTGGTTTAAATCCGAGTGCTCGATATGAAGATATTATGTTCTAAGTCTAAAAAAAAAGTCAAACCTATTCAGTTGAGCGGCACTGTATATAATCCCCATTAATTAATAATTCATTTTCTTTAGTCTCCTGAAATGGGAATCTGGATAAATCGCATTCCCGTGTAATTGATAAAAAATGTGATCCGTTTACCATTTCCAATTATCGAAACTCGGCTGTGTTTTTCGTTTTCTTAATGTTCTGTTCTAAATATTGTAAAAAGTTATTAGATGAAGTGAAGTGAGCATTTTATTTCACACAATAGCATAACTTTAGAGTTAATTCTGCCGATCAGATAGACTGAGAGCAGTAGTTGTTCCATTTCTACATGAATTTGATTAATACGAGCGGTGTCATGGTTTGATTTAATGCCTTCTGCATGATTGCGTTCAAATATATTTTGTTAAGGAAATTTTTGTATTTTATTAACTTATTAAATATCCTTATTTAATAATATTTGAACAAGATGTGTAGAGCATTGTTTGAATATTATTGAGTCCGTTAATATTTTCCACAATATTGTAAACTGTTGAATTAATGTATGAGTGATTTATTCTGAACGCTACCTCTATAAAATGGTAACCCCTTAAAAGTGGTATGTGTTTTAATCAAAGTTTGTTCATTTTAGCAATAAGTGCTAATAATATAAAAAAGAGTCTAAAGTAAGTCTATGCTGCTGTGAAGTTACTGTGCACAAACAAGATTCTTATTATAGTTCTGTTATGTTTAATTACTCACGTGCTATAAAGTTATATTAGGAGAAGCTCGATTTTCCCAGTGCAAGCGTTTTTTTAACAACAGATAGTTTGAGCGATCTCCAACTCAACTTTCTCGACTCAAATCTTTTGTGTTATTTTCTTACAAATTTATTATTACGCTATTTATGCATGTACATGAATGCAAAAGGGATAAAATGTTTTGAACACTAATTATGAGTAAATTATAAACTTATTCGCATAGTTTTATCAACAGAAAAACATAATTTTTGCAATAGGTCTACACTTTTTTGTTTTCACAAGTAACTACAGCTCAAATTCAAAGTGGTACAAACACTATGAGATAATATTCTGTTAAGAATATAATAATTCGTTAAGCAATGATTATTAAATTTTTTGTGCCTTGTGTAATACATTTTTTTTTATTTTATTTTTTATTTTCTTTAGATGATTCAACTTTAAAAACAAGCTGTGGCAGCTCCTTCATTATTCAACCAACCAGAGAAATCATATCAAATAATATTTTGAGGTTATTTTCAAAGCTCATTATGATATCTTTTCTGAAAACAAGAGATTATCCAAAAGAAAGCGTGCAACTGTTACCGAAACGAAATTTAGACAGCATTGGCGGCGGGAATCTTATTAAGAAAAGCGAGGCTTATTAAATGTTACAAAGTTTTAGCAACTACACTACTATTTGACATTGGTATACCTATGTTTCGAAAATAGTTTCAACTGTAAAAATAAATAAAGCAAAGTATATAATTTAATATACCACAAACTTTTGTGCTCACAAGCAGATTGACTGATCGTTTATGTCATCACACACATTATAAAGTGGTTTCTTCCTCCTGTTGGAAAACATTTTATTTAAAAACGTTCCTTTTTTTGACATACTTTCATATTGACAATAATAGTACCCGTATATGCATTGAAAAACTCCGCAGGTGTGAGCCTGTGTAATTAACCTTTAACAGTATGGCACTGAAAAATTTTGAAAAAAAGGGTTAGATGTAGGGCAATGCTCGAGAGAGTAAGTGGTAACATAACCCCTCCTTGGCCAGGATGTCTGATTTGTAGTTAACTGTAACTTATATGTATTTCGTCGATAATTGTCACTGGGGGCTATGCAACGGTGGATATATCATCCCCAGCTCAGACCTCTAAGCTTATGGATAACTAAAAAATCTCAAAAATTCGGATTACACAGCAATCGGTTGGAACTGACGGTTGACACTCCTGATGCCCCTCACCCCAACAAACCCACGTCTAAAAGGGCTCCTCCGTACGCTTACATCAACATGAGCAAAGGTGCCAAGGACCTAACATCTAAAATAACACCTAAATAATAAGTGCAACCACAGCTTGGAGCCATGTTTTTTTCCAGCACTAGCTCGTTACCATTATTTAAACAATGAGTTTTTATTTAAATAATTAATAAATAGAAAGTTATAGGTTGATCGAATTTGTCGATTAAAAAGCTACATTAATGAGGCTTAGTACTAGAGGTTAGATGTGGGTTAAAATTTAACCAACTAATGGTGCAGCGTGCCTCCTATAAAGTCATGCTGAGGGCACAAGATAATAAATAGCCAATAAATCTCCGAAACATTTAAATAACCCAACACAACAAATGACACATTATACACACACGTGAATATTCTTAAATGCTGGTTAGGTGTTGCATATAAGTCTTAATAATGAACAAAGTTGCGATATAGGAATTAGTAATCTGTATATTGCAATTACGTAGATAGGTTCATTATGTGTTGACGTAGAGAGCTTAAACTTGGTGATCAGTTTAAGTAGGAGCTGCTGAGTAACCAGATTACGCTAGGGCTTACCGGCGGGGCATGGCAAAAACGCAAACGTTGGTGATTGTTCATATGTTGGGGTGTACAAGGACAAGAGCAATCACTGTCAAATATAGATCTGTCAGGGTAAGCTTTGTTTTACAGATCGCCATTGAGTTTCATCCCTATGAAATATTTCGTATTAAGTTCAAAATACGTCACTTACGTCTATAAAAAATATGAAATTCTGAACCTTACTTAAAGTGTAATTGATTTTTGAATTTTTAGAGTACGAGATTAAGGTTTAACCTTGATTAGGCTGTTTTGGCGTTGGCAAGTATATGGCTAAGGGTATAACATTTTAATCAAAATCCTTAAAAAGAAATACTTCACAATTTTTTGAATTTTTACCGAACATTTTTAAATAATTTAAAGGTTCATTATTATTTCGGTGCATGGTAAACCTTATTGAATACCATCGAAAAGTATTAAGAAGAATTTAAGAGACCTTAATGGAATAATTTACTAATGGCAATACCTTATTTCAAGTCAGAAGGTATATTATTTGTAATGGAAAGAGACGTATGGCCACACTAAGTATTAGTGTCATTAGAAAGCCTACTACCGAACCATTGAAGAAGTTGCTCTAACTGGACTTGACTAACTGAGTAGGCTTTAGGATCGACTCAATAGAAGTCTAGATGGAGGAGGGAACATTTACTCCCCAAGTATCTAGGACATGGGACCGGAAGAAGGGAGAGTAAAATGCATAGCCTTACCTCCAGTGGCAGGAATTTTAATAATATTTTAATGAAGATGACTAAACACGTATCAATAGAGTAACTAAAATACACAATCAAAATTATATACATAATGTCAAAGGAAAACTTAAATAATTCTAATAACATTGGGAACATGATAGGGATATTTTATTTATCTTTTCCGTCAGAAGAAAGTTGTCATTAAGGTTTTTGAATCTACAGCTAAATAAACAGATATTTGATAAAATATCAATATATATCAATATCATTAAACTATACTAAATAATTAATAAATATGTTTAGAAATAAAAAACATTA
Source organism: Drosophila lacertosa (assembly GCA_004143845.1). NCBI lineage: Eukaryota > Metazoa > Arthropoda > Insecta > Diptera > Drosophilidae > Drosophila > Drosophila lacertosa. The sequence goes on along the minus strand of SCDZ01000829.1, from coordinate 8,194 downwards.
TAGTTAAAGTTAAATAGGTGAGTTAAAAGATAGGCAGAAGTTAAACCACTTACCTAGTCGGTTAAGTATTTGAAATGTGATCGGTTTTTGCCATACATTTGCTGAAAGCAATGATTTTATGAGAGGGAAAGAGATCTCAGCGGAGAAGACGTGATAAAGATGATTGAGCTAAGAGCAATTTACCCGAAAGAGCAATAACCCCGTCGAGCACCTTGTTATAATGACGAGATAATAATATGTAGTATGCGTAAGACAAAATAAAAAATTGATTAGTAAATTTTGTACTGTGTATTCCAAATGCGTGAGCAGTGTCCCAGGATTACACCTACAAGAGATATATACAAAAGTTTAAATGGTAATATGACTCTTGAAACTAAGCAAAGATTCTAAGAAAACTCCAGAACCACAGGAAAGTTAGCTAAATACCACAGAATTCAAATCATCACATAGGCACAAAATAAAAGGTTATACATATACTCCTTACATAAGTACTGAAACAGGTCATTAATAAATGAGTTTAAACGAAAGGGTTAAAGATGTCTATCTTTTTACTAGAAAAAAAAAACCAAGGGAGAAGAGAGGGAGGAAAAATAAAACGGTATAGTTTAAAATGGGTCGTCTGCAAAAATTCTCCTGTCATCCTTATTTAAAGAAAGTTGACTTTCGGTGAAAGATGATTTACTCTTCAGCAGATCAAAGCAATTCCATTTTGATCTATTTTTTCTATTAATAATTATAATATTAGTTTATATAATAAATACTCAAAGCCTTTTTAGAAACTAACTTAAGGAGCGCATACATAATCCCTGGAATATTGCCAAATACTTTGCATCTAATTTCCGAAGGTCCATAAGCCGAGTTGAGTATGCTTTATGTAAGTTCCATTTATTAAAAGTGTTATTACATTACAGAAGTATGTTATAGTTTTTTTTGGTTTCAACTTTGTTGTATTAACAGGTGGAAATGTTTATTAATAAAATACTTTCTGGTCACACTGAAGCCCTTAAGCTGGATGATTAGCGCAGGTCTTTAAATAAAGTGCTCCCGTCTGTATGAACCCATCAGCCTCTGAGACTAATTGAATCGCCACCTGCGTCAGATTCAAGGCTATCGACATGGTATCGCGTTACCATGCGCTTGCCCTGCGAACTGCATTTGTAATCATGTTAAACTAAGTTAGGGCGCGGTCCCTTACTTCACTGAGGGGCACTACGAGCGGAGCGCCTAGATGCTATGCATCAAAAGTCTTCTATCGTTAACACATTGACGATAGGTGGCTATTTGCCTGCCGCAATCAGTCGCTTATTCACCAGAACTATATCGGTGAACACCGTTATTAGGGCTCTTGGAAGCTCCGTCTAAGTCATGTTACTGTTCTGACAATCTGCCTTTCTCCAACTTGCAAAAAGAGACGACAGTTATTTCTATACTGAGAAGTTAAGAAAAGGTGAATCAATTAATATACGAAGAATTACAACACCTAGAATCGTTCTACGGTTTGTTACCGACGGAAGATTCAGAAGTAAAAGCCTATTGCAGTTCGATTGTAAACTAAGATTTCCAGTTTAAACAACGTAAGGCAAAAAGCTAACTACATGGGGCATAGTACGGCGGAACGTCATAAACATATCCTTAGAACAATGTAAACACAACTGATTGGCTGAACACCATAGTTGCATAGAATTTAAATCATCCTGTAGGCAGGAACGATGTAAATAATCACAGTATGATAAAATGTGTATTATATAATCAGCATACATAAGTAAACGAGAATAAGTTATTACTGAGGGAAGGTCATTAATAAATAATGTAAAAGCAATGGTCCAAGATGGCTACCCTGAGGTACTCCAGAAGAAACTTGAAGCAGCTTTGAGTTATGGGATATTAATAAGACTCTTTGGGTTCTGCGCTTCAATGCGGTCAAGCTTTGCAATTAAAATATCATATTTGACAGAGTTAAAAGCTTTACTGAAGTGAGTATAAATGACAGTTTGCCTTTTCCTCAAGAAACCATCATTAACTAATGAAGTAAATTCCAACAAATTGGTCATAATGGAAAGACTCAAAAAAACCATGCTGGGCAGGGGAGATTAGAGACTTGCAGAGATGCTGTAAGGAAGAAGTAATTATTTTTTTGAAATAATTTAGGGATGGCGGACAACTTAGCTATGGCCCTATAGTTCCTAAAATCAGACTTATCACCTTTTTTGTGGAGAGGAATGATTTACGATTATTTCCAAAGAGTTGGAAAGACTGCTGATTCAAGGTATAACTTAAAAGGCTTTAGCAATATACGAAGAAGGGAACCACTACACTCCTTGAGAAGACAACTTGGAAATTTGTCTGACCCAGCAGAGTAGGAGGTTTTTAAGGAATTTATAGAGGAAAGTAGAGAAATGTATAACATAGTGGGATCAATGATAGGGTTCGAAGAAACAATGTTATAAGTATAAGAAAAATTATTAGAGCAGATAGAGAAATAAGTTGATTTAAGAAAGTAATTGCTTGCTTCTTCAGTCCCAAGAAAGAAAGAGGAAGGCAGACCAGAGGACAAAGTTAACAAAGTTAAAAAATTGCTTAGGGTCTTGAGCAAATGGCCTTTAGCACGATAATTCTCATAACACTGAGAATAAAAAAGTTTGACTTTGCTAACAGATATTTCGACAAGTCAAAACAGGTTCCAGACTTTTTAAACTTTTTAAAACATTTTGATTTAATATTTTTTAAGCTTAGCAGTCTACAAGTAAACCATGGTGATTTAGACAAATTGGTCAAGGGGATGTTATTTGGAATACACACATCTTAGAGTGAATTCAAAGTTTTATTAATAAAGTTTACAGCAATATTTATATCAACCACCTGATTCAGAATTGATCAATCGGTTGTGTAAATAAGCTCAGTTAGTTTCTTCTACGGAAGAAATGGCGGGGCTAGCTAGACGAGAATGCAGCCTAGTTATTTAGCAATCTCATAGCAACTTCTAAAGTTGGATGATGCATATCTTCGGGATGAACATAGAGGAAATTAAGGATAAGGTGGTCGTTGATAAAGATAAGATCAAGATTTCTGTTAGACAGATTAGAAATCGAATTAAACTGAAAAAACGAAAGGTCAACCATGCCATCTAAGAAGTCATGCTGGGCTGAAGAAATAAGGTAATTTGAGGAGGGGAAAGATGACCACGAAATGTTTGGAATGTATATATATATATATAAATATATATATCAACATCTGTACTCGGTATAAGTTGAAAAATGAGCGACTCAAGCGAGGTTTTAATAGTAATTAAAGCAGATTTTTTGAGGGCACTTCACAATCAGCCATTGTAGAATTTAACTAAATTAACTTATTAAATATCAGAAGTGATCAGTTTTTTCCCTAGGCATGTAATGTATTTTATTTCGGTTTTTGGGCTTAAACTCGTGCACAATCAAGTGATTTTGCCAAATTTAGGAGCACAAAAGATTGAGAACGAGTCTCGAGGAACATTTATTTTAAAAGGAGAAATTTCTCGAGGAGTGGAGAAATTAGACTTTGTAACTGCGACAGTAGCAGAAGTTTTGCTAGCAATAAATGCAGCCACTGCTTCGCTTTTGGTGTCTGAGGAATGTCTAGACACAAACACTTGAATCGCAATCAGAAGCGTGCTGTTTAATTTAAAAAATTAAATTGAATGTCGATGAAAACAGGGCATGACCAATGAATTATGCCACAGCCCTTCTTGGCTATAGCAGCAAGTTTGTCGCAATTAACAAATTGTGGTAGTGCAGCATCTTCTGGTTGCTTGAAACAGTAAGTGCGCAAGTTCATTTCGATTTTGTAATGTATGGATATACTCTCGATGTCATTGTTCCCAAAACTGTTGCTACAAAAATGTCATCTTCTGCCAACGGTCCAGATATCGAAGATTGATGTCGCTCTCTGGCTTGAAGTGAACATGCTCTGGAGCTGCAACATCGCTCGACATCGGTGCTATGACTCGTGAATTTAGTATAGCTTAACCCTTAGTTATACTTGTCTGCAGCTCCTCGTATTTCAGATACGCATCTGCCACGTTTTTGACAAAAAGTGGTTTAGCAGACTTCACTGTCGCCTTCCACAAACTAAATTTGAAGCCCTTTCGAGAACTGATGTCGCTTAGAAGTGTGTAATGATTCGTCCGTTGCGGCGTTTTTGGTTGAAGTCAGCTAATTTTGCAGAAACGCCAACCAAATTGGTGACTTTGTCACAGTAAATGCGCTTCTGCAGCCCATATGTAAATAAATCTCCTTATGCAAAATTAAAATGCAGTAATTGCTAGTTCAATGTGCAAACAAACACTGCAGCATATGTTTTATGTGCCGCCTTTTCACGGAACTTGTAGGCTTATATTTGAAGCAATGTATGCTCGTTCGAGCTACTTATCGAACTAATATTCTCGCATTTATGATCCACACTTTTTCATTCAGTGAATAATAATAATTTCTGCTTGAGTAATAAACTTAGTTTTTTACCAAATTTTGCCTGTTATATTTGCGCTACAATACGCCAGAATGTTGCACCTAATTCTGGGGCAGGTATTTATGAGATATCTATAGCCCCAACCTGGTGATTAGCGGTAACTCTGTTAAAGCTACGATATATCTGTAGATACATCTAAAGAATGTGATTGAAGTTCAGAAACTCGGTTTGCTACAAAGCAATTCAGTTTTGAAATGTGCTTACCCACCCGTTAAACTACTGTTGTCGAGTCAGTCCTAAAGTAAACATTATCAATGTGCTGTGAAAGATTGTTTAGAAATTTTCGAAATGGTTATTTAACAGAACTACAGCACACAGCTCTTGTTATGTCATCGTTTGCACTTTAATTGGCGCAACCTTACTCTTGGCGATAAGTAAATGAATGTGTGTCTTTGATTTAACTTTGGTTCGTTTATAAATACAACAACCATATGCGCGTTCAGATGCGTCTGCAAATCCGAGTATCTCGCTTTTGACTGTTGGCGATGTGCAGATATATCGTGAAATGCTTAAATTTTAATTATTTTCCATATCCTTCTTAAGTTCATCCCATGCCGCAGCCATTTAGTACTTTCAGTGTTTTGTACTTTGTGTCCATACACAAAGCAGTCGTTATTTGGTTTCAATGACAGTCCTAGAGCCTTTAAGACAGCATTGACATCATCATTGTCAATAAAAACTTCTTGCTCTGATTGGCTTTGGACTTTGAGATCGCTTGATTTACTGCTATACTTTGTTATTTTTAAACTAGACTTGCATAGAATAGACATTAGCTCATTTCTTTTGTGTTTGAGTTCTTCTCTTCGTTAGTAGGTCATCGACGTAAAAACCATTTTGCAAAACTGCCGCACGTAAAGGAAACTCTGAATTAAACCAACATCTGATAGCCTGTAATGGTGCTGACGATAGGTCATAGGTCGCGGTATTTAGTTGACATAATTAAATGATATCCTTAGGATTTTCTCTACATAATATCATTTGGGTCTGTCTACCGCATGGATCATTTAGGAATTGGATATACATTTTCGTAATTTCGGCAGAAAGTGCGTTCATGTACAATCGACAGGAAAGTAATATTGCTATAATTTCTTGTTGGATGGTTGGCCCGGGTAATAAAAGATCATTTAATGGCATTCCTAAATGAATTTTTGCTGATCCGTCAAATACAAATTTTCTTTTTCTTTTTGATCGAGCTACCAAATCGAGCGAACGCAAATTCGCTAATTGGATTCCAAACACATCCTTATTTTGCCATCCGGCTTTGAACAACTGTTAAAAAAGACAGTTCGAGCGTCTGTATTAGTGCGGCCAATATTTTGGTAGCGGCAAAACTTTACTTTCGGCGTCGAGATTTTGCCACAAAATTAGTGGCATTGCAGATCCTCATCGGAGTGCACCGTATTGGACGCAGCGCTTGTCTCCTGTTTTAAGCGGTACGCATTGGAACCTGAAAGCTCCTTCACACTAGCGTAGCTCAGGTTGCCGGCGGATTAATCAGCCCGCTTGTCTTGCATTTTGGACCAACGGACCTACAAGTCCACGCCTACCAGCACCGCATGGGCTATTTTCCAAATCTGTAGCGCACCCACGAGAGTCGTCACGCTGCGTGCTAATGGAAAACTCGAAGCACCAATCTTAACTGCTTCGCCTGAAGAAGGCAGAACTGCACTTTATTGGCAATATTCCCGGACATGTAAATGTCATTTTGTGTGGCAACGCGATCTAGTTCCCTAAAGTTTTATTAAGTTTTGCAAAGGCAGAGACCTCAATGATAATAAGACATTAATAAAATATATTTTTTTAAGGTTATATATACATTTTATAAACATCATTATCATTGCATCATTAAGTTGGTAACCACCTTTTGCAGCAACACCGACAACATCTCTTCGTCGGAGGCCTTCGAAGTATTTAGAAGGTGAGTCTTGCGTTGTCCAAATATATATGCAATTACGTGGGCTTGACCATGCCTATGTCATAAACGTGCGTGGAAAGTGCGGTAGAGAATCTTAGAACGTGTACTTGAAAATCTTTGATTTATAATATAACAAATGGCCATACGTTTGCCAATAGGTATGACAAGTATTTTGATTTGTTCCTTAATGACACCTGTGGCTTTGAATTTCGCTCACACATTATCTCGAAAACCTTTACCTAACCACCACAAGCAAATTAAATATAAATCCAAAAAATGTATAAAGTGCACTTAAGTATTTGGAAAATATTGTATAAATTCTGAATTCGTTAATGAAAGATCATAAGTAGGGTGGATATAGAAGCGGAGTTGCGTACAACACCTTTGTAACTCCAATGGTCGCTCACTTCTGCAAATCAGTTGTGTATCCTTTTTCTTTAATTCTAGCATTTCTTATTTCACTTGTCTATCCTTTTTACAACCCTTTTCCAAACAGGCTTATAGGGATTCTTTTCTTAATGTATGGTGTAGGAATTATTGGTTAGAGTTAAAGATCAATTATAGCATTTACTTCAATAATATCTGGTTTGCCTTGAGTTTCTGCTGGACTTTCAAGTAAATGACATCTGTCTATTAAAACAGAAGAGGAATTTTTAAAAATAAATCACACTTAACATTTATTTTTCATCAGCTTGACCGCATCAGACGTGTTTTTTGTATTCGTCAACTTTTTATTTATATTTTTTGCATAATTTGCCTACCCTATCTTGTGAAATTTATATTTTAAAGTAATTTAAAGTTACAAGATTTATTCTTTTGTGCAAGTTGTTCTTTCTCTGTGAGCGTAAGTCATTATTTACATATATTATATTTTTAATTTTAACAAACGCGGCGTCAGTGCTGTGCTTTTGTTAGTGTCTGATTTTGATTCCGTTCCGTTTGCGTTTCGATTTTACAACCCTTCGTTTTGTCTAACATTCTCTTCGTGAGTGTGCTTGTTTGTGCATTATTTACATTTGCACCGCGCTCTCGAAAATTTTTTTGTTGTTGTTTTGATCGACAGCATTGTTTGTGACAAAATGCGTTTTCTCGAACGATTTGCTTGCGTGTTATTGTTTCCTTTTCTTGTTGCCGTAATTTTTTTTTGTCTGCTTTGCGTTTTGCACCGTAAAAAGTAACTCAATAAACCTTTTTATAATGTCGTGAGAATATTATGCATGCTAAATGTGCGGGTCATAGCTAAGAAGGGCTGTGGTGCGATTCGTTGGTCATGCCCGGTTTGCATCGATATTCAAATTGATTTCTCCCGAATGTATAATTCCCCCTTATTTACCCCCTTGGCGGCTCCGCAAGAGCTACCAACCGTGCCTGTTGTTGTATCCGTACCGGTCAACAATGGTAATTTCCGTGTTGTTAGTAGTCGCAAAGGTAAATCCTCCTGAACTCAAGTTCAAACCACTAGCAACACGTCTACCTCTAGCCCTCCTGTGCAAATTCTAAATGTTGTTGCATCTCGCAAGCAAGTGTTTGTGTCAAGGCTTTCCTTTGACACCACAAGTGAAGCTGTGGCTGCATTTATTGCTAGCAAAACATCTGCTAGAGTCACAATTACGAAGTTTAATTTCTCCACTCCCCGAGAAATTTCTTCGTTTAAAATTAATGTTCCTTGTGACTCGGTCTCAATTATTTGCGATCCCAAATTTTGGCCAGATCACATGATTGTGCACGAGTTCAAGCCTAAAAGCCGTAATCAGCAGTTGCCTGTCATCCTTCCGGATA